>PVJH01005225.1:0-114789 GCA_004026705.1 Nesogale talazaci | reverse complement strand
CATATGTCTGATACCAATCTATAAAGTCCTCTTCAGACTCACGAAACACATGCAATGACAATGAATGTAGGCTGATCAGCAGCCAGTGGGTAAAAAGTCTTTGGATCTAATGGCATTGTAAGCATCTCAGTGCTGGCAGGGCTCTCTACATGGCTTCTCTGGCTTCAGAGGTCTGGTTGCATCAGGGTAGATCCATGTGGCTTCTCCATCTCAGGGCAATAGCATAGTTCCATGTTGTCTTGTCAGCTGCAGTGTCTCTCAGGGAGTGAACCAACAGAGTGTCTCCTGCCTCCTAGAAGAAATATTGGATTTCAAAGAATTCTCAGGAGATGGTCAAGCCCACACAGAGGTCTCATTGGCTAGCTGCAGATTGACAGGCTAGACTCCTCCCCTACACTATTAAGCATCAAATTGACGCCAGATTAGGTGACTATCACAGGGTTAAGAATCTTCACGGTAAGTTGATAGAAGTAGATTTGCTGGATCAAAAGGTAAATGCATATATACTGTTGTTAGAAATTTGACTGATCTCTATCATCAACTATAACCTGGATTGTGCTGTTGTTAGTTGTAGTTGATTCATAATCTTATGTCAGTATTTGATCCAAGGACAAGCAGCATCACCATCACCTAGGACAGTGGCTCTCCACATTCCTAATGCCACGATCCTCTAATACAATTCCTCATGTTGTGGTGACCCCCCCAATCATAAAATTATTTTTGTTGCTACTTCATAAATATAATTTTGCTCCTTTTAAGAATCAGGAGACCCCTGTGAAAAGATTGTTCAACTCCCAAAGGGTTCACAACCCACAGGTTGAGAACTGCTGACCTCGGAGCTAGTTAGCAATGCAAAATCTTAGGTCTACTGCATCATAGTCCGCATTTTAACAAGGTGGTTCCTTGGGTCTCTACATATTAAAGTTTGCATGACTCAGATCTATGCATAAGGGGGAGGTTAATTAGTAGTAGTAGTTATAGTAACTGTTAGGGTATGAGTACATCTATAAGCCTAGTAAAGGAAAAATAGATAAAGTCTTAAGAAAATAGATAAAGCTGTAGGCAAAAGAGTAAAACCTCTAAAGAAGAAAACAGCAGCCACTCAAGTGTCACCCTTACTTTTTCCAAGCACACGTGCTTCTAACTTCAAAATGTCATTGGGGGGGAGGAGGGAGAGAAACTTAGTAGTAAGAGACCTTCTGTCCCTCTTCGGTTGGAACATTAAATCTTAAAGAAATAATTTGATCAAATACATCCTACAACCGTGATCTGTTTATAATCACATTGGTGTTTGTTTTAGCCAGGGCTGCAGTTCACTGATGACTTTTCTTAGAACTCCTGTGCTGTATTGACACTGGACAAAAGCCAAAGTGAGCACCCGTCCATTCATTGTACTCAGAATGGGGGAGCATTGAAAACAGAACAATGCCAGACTTCACCACAGACCAAGTCAATCAGAATCTCTCTGGGTAGATCACAGCTGTCAGGGCATCTTATGCTTTCTAGTATCTCAGGTGACTCCAGAGAGCATTTCAGCTCTTTGGACAAACCAGTGAATGAAATTAAGCAAAGATGCTGCCTTTTTTCAATGATACTTTTTTATTAAGAATCTAATTCTCTATGATAATATCAATATTATTATGAACTGTTTAGCTCCTAAGATAGTGGTTCTCAACTTGTGAGTCACCACCCCTTTTGGGGTTGGACAACTCTTTCACAGGGGCTGCCTGATTCGCAACAGTAGCAAAATTACATAAAATACACATATGAAGTAGCAACAAAGATAATTTTATATTTGGAAGGGTCACTGTGGCGGTCATGTGGCGGTCATGTGCTTGTGTCAATTTCATGACTGAGATGTAGGGGTGGAGTCTAGCCTGTTAATCTGAAAATAGCCATTGAATAGCCAATGAGGTCTCTATGTGGCCATGGCTTTCTCCTGAGACTTCTGGGAAATCTCGCAGTATTTCCCTCATGGAGATGAGAGACCATCTCCCCAGTTGTTGGGAGTCAGTCACCGAGATGACAAACTACGGACAAGACAAGATGGCAGTGTCTGAGAAGCTGGAGGAGCTGGAGGAGAAGCCACACGAACTTACCCTGATGGAACCAGACCTCTGAAACTGAAGAAGCCATGTGGAGATGCCTATCAGCGCTGAGTTGCTTCTACATCTACTAGATGCTGTTGATGGACTCTGAGCTCTGGAAGTGAGGAGCCATGGGGAGACCCCTGCCAGCACCAGGATTCTGCACCCACTGGCCTGTGACTTTGTAAGTCGGAAAGAGACTTTGTGAACAGGTATCAGGCATATGGGTTAATATTGGACTTTGGACTGGACTGGGTTGGGATGTTTTTTCAATGTTCCATTCCTCTTGTATATACACCTTACCTTTATATCCATGTGTGTCTATGAATTTGTTTTTCTAGTCTACCTGGACTTACACAGTCACCATAACATAAGGAATTGTATTAAAGGGTTGCATTAGGAAGATTGAGAACCACTATTCTAAGACTTCAGGAAAAAGTACGATTTCAATATTTTTAAATCATATTACATAATATGTAATAGCATGAGAAAAACATTTTGCAGCAGAAAGAAGTCCATAGGGTAGTATTTTTAATTTTGAGCACTTTCAACAATCCATGAGGGAAAAAAAAAAGGTAAACTGTGAAAAAGTTAAAAATAAATTAAAGAACCAACAAGAGAACAAAGAGTCAGAAAAGAAAAGTGTAAGAATAGAAAGTAAGCATGAACAGTATTCAATCATGTTAGTAATCAAAGAAATAAACTTAAAATTAAGTACCACTTAAATACCATTTTTCACTCAATATTGTCTGTATAAGCAATAAGCAGTATTTGTGAGAATCCAGAGAAGTTGGTCACTAATATCTGTTAATGAGGAAACAAAAGTGGGGCAAACTTTCTAGAAGACAGCTTTGTCCTACTTATCAAAATCTCATAATATGCATACCCTTTGGCCCAGCAATTCTAGTCATCATGGAAAGATAATTAAAGAGGTGTGGAAACACTTATCTATAAGGGAATAGTCATGTCATTACTATTTGAATAAACAAAAGCTCATCAACTGTAGAGCTAGATCAAGGGTACTCACACTTTTTCAGCATGTGAGCTACTTATAAAATAATCAGGTTGAGTACAGGTTTTAATAAATAAATTAATAAATAAAATGATCAGGTCAAAATTATCTAAAACTACAAAAATTCAAAACATATTTTTTATTTATTACATCTATTCATACATGCTTTGAGAATTCTTTATATATACAATGTATGTTTATGTTCCTTACATAACCGCATGAATCTATATTGCACAACACAACACAATGAACTATGTACATTTTTTTGTCATGACCCGAGTTGACACTGATGACTTGCACTGAATGAAATGAGCCAGGGATGCATAGTCCGGACAGTAGCTGCTGACAGCCAGCCTCAAGCACACTTCCAAATGATGATCAGTCAGGGTGGAACTGTACTTGGACTTCATGATCTTTATGTGGGAAACGGCTGGTTCACATCAGTAAGTAGAGCAGAATAATGCACTCAAGGAGGTAGCACATTTTCTTACGTTTGGGAACTTTCCCTCTTCGTGTGAGTTCCAGAACTGTTCATGTGCTCTGAACTTCAGCTGACTGTGGGCTTGTAGTGTCAACATCTCCCATTCTGTATGAAAGTGATGCTTTTGTATTCTTACTTGGTCCAACTCATTTTAATACCCTTTCTTATGTTTAAGGGGAAAAAACAAGTTCTAAAAATTGGCAATAACTTAGCTTGTCAGTTTTGCTGCACTTAGCGCAATTGCTTGTGCATGCATTTGACACCTGAGATTGCACCTGATTGGCTGAGCCGTATATCAGTTGTGACGGGACTGATGATAGGCTTACGTCTACTTTTTTAATGCCATGCAATCTACCAACACTACATCTGTGATTGACTAGTAGATCTCAATCTATGTATTGATCACCTGTGGTCTAGATCACACTTGAGATCACCATACCATGTAGCTGTCTCAAATTATATTGTAAAACTCAAAACTTATGATAAAAGAAAAGGCAGATTTTCATGTAGTTGCTAAGGCATGGCCCAATTGTTGAAAGCATAAGTAGAAAAGGAACTAAAAGGATATTGATGGAGGTAGGCAGAGAGTAGCATGCCCTTTGTATTGTCTATATTTGCTGAAGCAAAGATGGCGCTTATGTACAAAATGAAACAAATAAACTTCTGTGGCAGTCATGTGCTTATGCTAATTTTATGATTGAAATGTAGGGATGGAGTCTAGCCTGTTAATCTGGAGATAGCCATTGAGTAGCCAATGAGGCCTCTGTGTGGGCATGGCTTTGTCCTGATATGTCTGGGAAATCTCACGATATTTCCCTCGTGAAGATGAGAAGCTATCTCCCCCAGTTCTTGGAGTTAGTCTCAGAGACTATGAATCACAGACAAGACAAGATGGCAGCATCCAAGAAGCTGAAGGAGCCGGAGGAGAAGCCACACAGCTTTGCCCTGATAGAGCCAGACCCCTGAAGCTGGAGAGGCCACGCAGCATGAGTTGCTTCTGCCACCACTGGATGCTGTTGATGATGCTTGACCCCTGGGAGCGAGGAGCCATGGGGAGACCCCTGCCAGCACTGGGATTCTGCACCCACTGACCTGTGACTTCATGAGTCGGAAGGAGGCATTAGAGACTGGTATGGGGCATATGGGCTAATATCGGCCTAGTTACTTTGAACCGGACTGGATTGGGATGCTTTCTCAGTGTTCCATTCCTTTTGTATATAAACCATTCCCTTGTATCCATATGCATGTCCTTGAATTTGTTCCTCTAGTCTACCTGGACTAACACAACTTCTTTTCTCCTAAAACAGAAGAAAGACATTAGCTGAGTTTTCCGCAAAATCGATGGTATTGTTGTTAGGATGTGGACTGATTCTGACTCATAACCACACTCTGTATAATGAGAATGAAATGCTGCCCAGACCTACAAGCATCAGCCTCACCTTCGCTGGCATGAGTCCATTGCTGCAGCCACAGCAAGGGTCTTACTAATCAAGGGTCTTCTTACTTATGCATGATGCCCTGTTCTAAGGACTGGCACGTTCAAAGTACTTGATGCAAAGTTTTCCCCCTTCTAAGGAAACTCTAAGTATATTTCTTCCAAGATAGATTTGTTGGTTCTTTTGGCAATCCGTGATATAGTTAATATTCTCTGCCAACATTATCACCCAAAGGTATCGATTCTCCTTTGTCTTTCATTTTTCAGCTTTAGCGTGCACTTGAGGTGAAAGGAACACCATGACCTGGGTCGAGTCTACCTTAGTTCTCGAGGTGACATCTTTGCTTTTCAATTTTACAGAGTTATTTTGCAGCAGATTTGTTCGATTCAATATATTATTTGATTTCTTAACTGCTACTTCCATATGAAGCCAAATAAAATGAGACCATTGACTATGTAATATTTTCTGGACAGGCTCTAGAACTGCACCTGAGAATTCCCAAGGCTGTGAGTCTTTAAGGGAATAAAAAGCCTTTTCTCTCTCCTGTGCAAAAATTTGTGGGTTAACACTGTTGGCCTTGGAGTTGCAGCCCTGAACATGATCTAATATGCCACCAGGACTCCTTTAGTCTCACTAAGTTACTTTTTTTAAAGGGCCAATCTAAACACTGTCTTCCAAAGGGATCTGCTGAGTCATTTAAATTCAAGGCAGAGAAATCAGTACAGAGGCTTATCATGGATACTCTAAAGAGGTGATCTTAATAGATTTTCTAAAGATGCAGCATAATCAAGGGAACTTATTAGAAAGAATCTCAAAAAAAATTGAAACAGCATTGGTAAGGGGAAAGGCCAGGAAATGGTGTCAAGGAATTTTTTTCCCATCATGACAATTTTTTTCCCATCCTGACAGCTCTTTCTTCCAGGGTGGCAAGGGCTGTGTTTTGAGAATTTCCCTGGGATATCTCAGCTCATCTGCCTGATCAAGCCCTGACCTTGCCTTTCCAAACTTCTTTGTATTCCCCACATCTATAGAGCAGTGATAAGTGTCAGTAAAGACAGCCCTAAGACATCATCATGGATCCAGTAGACACAATCATACAGCAATAATAAGTGAAGACTATAGTAAAGTCATAGAAAATAGGAGAGATAGAAATATTAGAGTCAGACACATTCCTTGATCGCATGCTCACCTCAGCCCTGCTTGGTGGTCCACATGGAGGAGAGGGAACAGGGAGGAAAGGGAGGTAAGGGAGAGGAGTTGGGGGGGGAAGAGGCAACCGAGAAAAAACTCCTTTATTGTTTACCAAGATTTATGTATCTTTTGGGGACATGCAAGCCCCCAAATTACAGATAAGGACAAACATCACAGGAAAGGGTTGTGCTATCGGTTAGGAAGGGGAAGTATTGGGGGCTTACATGTGACAAGAAGGGCAGACCTCAGACTCATGGTGGCAGCCTAACTTTGCATGTCACCGAACAGGTTTGACTTGTTCTCTGGCTCTTCACAGACACCATTAACAGTAGGTTCTGAACCTATCTACTAGGACCAGACTGATGGTTAAATGCCTTCAGGAAGAGGTAATCTAATGTACTATAACATCAGGGGATCAGCCTATCCAAACAACAGTCTGTCAGGCAGGAAGTATCTGATCCTTGGAGGAAACAGAGTTGAGGAAAAAGTCTCATATTCATCCCACAGATAAGAAGAGATTTGAGTCCTTCAAGGTTGCCTAAATTGCTGTAAATCGAAGTGTGTAGAATGCTTTGAGTACAGGTTAGATTGATGGAAATACTGCCTTCAGAGGGCATCAACCCAGATGGAGGATAGAATTGTGAAGCAATAGCTTCACATTTTGATATTTCTGATGAGTAGAAGTATTGATTTTATAACAATACTTTTTTACTCTACATCATATAATAATCTATGATACCTCCTTAAAGTTTTTTTAACAAGAGTTCTCATATTGTGAGGCATTAAATTGTTGTTGGGTTTTTTTTTGTTTTTGTTTTGAGACTAATGGAATTCTTTTTGTTAAGGTACTTTTATTGTGGACTCTAACATCTCTTATCACAATCCATATATTCCTCCAATGTGTCAAGCACATTTGCAAATATGCCACCATCATCATTTTCAAAGCATTTTCTTCCCACTTGAGCCTCTGATATCAGTTCCCCATTTCTCCCCCCTCACTCCCCCATCTGCCCTCCCTCATTAACCCTTGCCTGATAAATCATAGATTATTTTTTCCATAGCTTCCATCATCCTCCATTGCCCTTCATCCAATTTTTCGTCATTCATCTCCCTAGGAGGTAGTTGATCTTTGCAATAGATTCCTCCTTCTCCCCCACCCCCCCTCTCCCCTAATCCTCCTGGTATCTCCACTCTCCTTGTTGACCCTGAGGAATTTATCTATTCTGGATTGCCTGTGCTGCTTCCCTTATCTGGTGTAATCTGATTTGTAAGGCAGAGTTGAAGTGAGTAGAGGGAAAGGATACATCAAAGAGCTAGAGGAAAGTTGTGTGCTTCATTGATACTCTACTACACTCTTTCCTGTGATCCCTCTGTGAGGGGAAGTCCAATTGTCTACACATGGGCACTGGGTCTTTACTCCATGCTCCCACCCCATTCACCTTGGGTATAGTTTTATTCTGGGTCTTAGATGCCTGATACCTCATTCCATCAACACTTCATGATCACACAGGCTGGTGTGCTTCTTACAACAAAGTTGGTGGGCTTTGTTGCTTCTGTGCTAGATGGCCACTTGTTTATCTTCAAGACTTTAAGACCCCAGGCTCTATATCTTTTGATAGTAGGGCACCACCGGTTTCTTCACCACATTTGCTTATGCACCTGTTTTGTCTTCAGCAATCGTGTCTGGAAGATGAGCATCACAGAATGCTGAATTGTCAGAACAAAGTGTTCCTGTGTTAAGGGAGTATTTGAGTTGAAGCCCAATGTCATTCTGCAACCTTAATCCTCAATATATAGATAAGAGTACATAGTTCTATTCCCCTCTCATTATAAATATATTTATATATGTACATGTATATATGTATATGTACATTCTCCCACCTCCCCTTCTTCCACTGTTGTTGAGTTTTTTAAGAGATTGTTAGAGCTACAAAAGCACCGTGGTACCTTTTTAAAATATATCCCAAACCAGATCCACGGTCATCAAGTCGATTTTCCTTCACAGTAACCCTGCATGGGGTTTCTGAGGACATAAATCTTGATGGGAGCACACAGCCTCATCTTTCCCCTGAACCGAGGCTGATGAGATGAGCTTGCAATTCAACACTTACCCCACAGCTCTGTGTGTGTGTGTGTGTATACACACCAAACTCACTGCCATTGAGTCAATGCAGATCATATTGACCCCGTGAGACTGTAACTGTTTACAGGAGTAGAAAACCCCATTTATACACACACACACATACACACACATACACATACATACTTATAAATCATATAAGCCATTATACCATCCTTGATAATAATTAGGAATACAGTGTGGAATTATAAAAACCACCTGGGACAATATTATGTTACTATAATATAATACTAAAACCCATTGTTGTACAGCCAAATTGCTGAGTAAATGTTCAACCGTTAACAGCAAGGTTGGTGATTCACACCCACTAACTCCTCCTTAGGAGAGAAGTGAGATGTGCCAGCCCAGAGGCAGGCGTCCTGCCATCCTCTAGAGGGTCACTGCGAGTGGAATCAGCTCGATAGGGTCACTGTGGGTCTAGATTAAGATAAAGCACTCTCCCCTCCAACCATCTCACCTGGATCAGCTCGTGGAAACGCATGCCCTTCTGAGATGGGAAGAGGCTAGAGGGGTTGGAAAGCCTTTAGCCTATTTCAGAGACAGCTCCATGCTTTCACTTCCTGGACCTTGCCCACCTCAGCCAGACCTCATTGGTGTAGGGTGGGGAGGAGAGTAACCAGGAAGCCAAGGTGTGTGTGTATGTGGTGGAGGGGTAGTGGGGAGAAGCAGATGTCCTCCATACCCTAAGCAGGGGACAGACCATCTTCTCCATGTAGGGAATGAAAGGAAATAAAATCACAGGCCCATTCAGGTTCTAATAAACCTGAAAGTATGCCTATCCAGCCCAGTGCCAATTTCCCATCACTGCTTCTGGGGCCAACCTGTAGTTCAAAACAGACTCAGGATCGATTTCTAACGAGCTTATCACAGGGCTTGGTTCCCAATATCAAAGCCTCTGGAATCCAAAGCAGTCATTTAGGAAGCACCATAAAAAGCATCCTGAGGCTTTAACCAGCAAAAATCCCACAGGTTGACTTTGCATGGGAAATATTGGCTGCTGCCCCGATTATACTGTCTCACTCGCCAGCAGTTCCCAGGTCGCCTGTGCCGGGGGGCATGGTGAGCACATGCCCTTCATTCACACAGAAGAAATAGCCGCCACCTTCCTGACAACTGCCTCTCGTTTGATGCCACTCCCCTTCCCCTTCCAGGGCACTTTCTATTTCAAATTAAACATGCCCTGGGTGTGCTGGAGTGTTCATTCCTGCGTATAAAGCCCTCTGGAGTCTCCCACCTGCACTACTCTGCCCACTTGTAAGCAATTTGCTCCCATTATGTTTAAATAAAGGCACATAGTTAAGCCCTGGGCTGTACATGGAAATGTCCACTGTTTGAACTCACCAACCGCACCGTGGGAGAAAGATGTAGCAGTCTGCTTGCATAAAGATGACAGACTTGGAAACCCCAGGGAACAATTCTGCTCTGCTTTTTTTTTTTTGGGGGGGGGTCGTTATGAATTGGAATTCACTGAAGAGCAATGATTTTTTTTATAATAAAATACTTATTAACATCTAACCCCCGGTCCACCACCATCAAGTCTGTGGAAGTCATGTACTCCTGTTAATTTTATGATTGGGAGTGTAGGGGTGGAGTCTAGCCCGTCAACCTGGAGATAGCCGATGAGACGTCTGTGGGGGCATGGCTTTTTCCTGAGGATTCTGGGAAATCTCGCAATATTTTCCCCGTGGGTGTGAGAGACTTACTGCTGACTCCTTGGGAAACATTGCAGCTGACAAGACACAAGATGAGATCCCTGTGAGACATCCCAGAGGAGAAGCCACATGGGCTTACCCTGATGGAACCACACCTCTGAAGCTGGAAAAGCTACATTGAGACTCCTGTCAGTGCTGAGATGTTTGTGAAGCCACAGAGAGGTTCCTGCCAGTGCCGAGATGCTTCTACCACCACTGGATACACAAGACTCTGCACCCACTAACTGGTGATTATCCTGGCATCATTGCATGTGCCTCATGAATCTGAAGAAGACTTTATAGACTGATATCAGACTTGTGGACTTGGACTGGACTGGGTTGGGATGCTTTCTCAATGTTCCATTTCTCTTGCATATAAACCTCTCCCTTATATACAGATGCATGTTTATGAATTTGTTTCTCTAGTCTACCCGGACTTACACAAAATCAGTTCTAACTCACAGTGACCCTGTAGGACAAAGCAGAACTGATCCATGGGGTTTCCCAGGCTGGAAATCTTCGTGGGAGCAGATAGACTCGTCTTTGTCCTGCCACGTGGCTGGCGGGTTTGAACCTCCAACCTTGTGATCAGAGGCCTGTGCTTAACTTACTGCACTGTAAGAGCTCCTTACCCACAGAATAGAAACTCACTGCCAGCGAGCTTATAGAACAGGAGATAACTGTCACACTGGATGTCTGAGACTGTAACTTTGACAGAGTAGAAAGCTTCTTATTTCTCCTGAGGAATGGCTGGCAATTTTGACCTACTGGCCATTTGTTAGCAGCTCAATGGGTAAGCCCCTATGGCACCAAGGCTCCTACATGCATAATAGTGCCTTAAAAAACATAGGGGTAGGCTGAGCTCTGGTGGCATATGTGGTTGAGTGTGGAACTGCAGGCGGCGAGCTTGGCAGTTCAAATCCAGTGGTGGCTCTCAGGAGCGGCACTGGGTAGCGCCCACAACCACCAGATGCAGTGATGGCCACAAAAAAAAACAAAACATAGGGGCCCCAGGCAAATGAGTAGTAGAAACCGCATAACATTTTTGAGAGAAAATCTGGATTCATGTACTAGCTTTGGCTGAGCCTCAGTGGCGTAGTGGTTGAGTGCAGGACTGTGGCCCACTGGCTTGGCAGTTCAAATCCAGCAACAGCAAGGCTGGGTAGCTCCCACGACCACCACAGTACAGTGATGTCCCCCAAAAGCAAACAAAACAAAACAAATCATGTACTAGCTTTGTCTCCTTACTACTTTTATGACCTTGAATGAGTTATTTAATCTCAGATTCCCTGTGTGGCGATCATGTGCTTATGTTAATTTCATGATTGAGATGTAGGGGTGGAGTCTGGCCTGCTAATCTGGAGATAGTCATTAAGTAGCCAATGAGGCCTCCATGTGGGCATGGCTTTCTCTTGACACTTCTGGGAAATCTCATGATATTTCCCTCATGGAGATGAGAGGCTATCTCCCCAGTCTCTGTTGGGAGTTAGTCTCAGAGAAAACGAACTACAGACAAGACAAGATGGCAACGTCTGAGGAGCTGAAGGAGCCAGAGGAGAAGCCACATGGCCTTGCCCTGATGGAACCAGACCTCTGAAGTTGAAGAAGCCACCTGGAGACCCCTGCCAACACTGGGTTGCTTCTACCACCACTGGATGCTGTTGATGGACCCTGAGCCTTGGAAGGGAGGAGCCATGAGGAGACCCCTGCCAACACCGGGACTCTGCACTCACTGGCCTGTGACTTCGTGAGGCAGAAGGAGACATTATAGACTGGAATCGGACATATGAGCTAATATCAGACTTGTGACTTTGTACTGAACTGAATTGGGATGCTTTCTTACTGTCCTATTCCATATATATATATATATATATATATATATATTCCATATATGTGTATATACTATACCCTTATATCCATATGTATGTATATGAATTTGTTTCTCTAATTTACCCAGACTAACACAAGACTAGAGAAACAAATGCATAGAAACTCATATGTATATAAGAAAGAGTTTTATATAAAAGGTAAGCACATTAAGAAAGCATCCCAACCCAGTCCAGTCCAAGCCCACAAGTATGATATTAGTGCATATGTCCAACACTGATCTACAAAGTCCTTCTCAATCACTTGGAACACATGCAACGACACTGACTGCAGAAGGAAAGATGCATCAGTGAGCGTGTCAGCATCTCAATGTGGGCAGCGGTCTCCACGCAGCTGCTCCAGCACCCAGGGCTGCATCAGGGTAGGTCCATGTGGCTTCTCCTCAGGGATGTCTTGCAAGAAGTGAGCCTTGCCAGCTTAGGTAGAGAACTCACTAAGGTATCTGACAAACAGAGAGCAAGAGAACAGAGAACCAGAGAGATGAGGTTCATTGAGCCAGTTATCTCTCCACCCTTCAATTTCTCTATCAGCCAGGTTGGCACAGTAAATCTTCAATATCACAGTCCCACCCCCACCCCACTGCCGCAGTGTTTACTCTTTGAGGAAAGTGGCTGAGGTGTTCAGAAATGCACCCTGCAGATCCACTGCAGGGGACACAATGAGACAACAGTTGGAAAGCTTCCCCTGAGAGCCTGTGAGGGAGTTGGTGCTGCATTTGCACAGCTGAAAGAATGTAAGGGTGTTGACAATCCTGGCAGACCCAACAGATAAAACTGTCGCTTGGCTATGGCAGGGAACCAGCCTGTTTGTATGTGTGTGTTAAAGACTTGTCTACCTTTTTTCTTTCAGGGATAAATCAAATGAGTGTATCTGGCCCCCGGTGAGCTATTTGTCTCTGTTGTGCCCCCAAACGAGGTCATCAAGCTACAACCTGATTGACAAGCTAGACTCCACTCCTTCACAAATTGACAGGAGGTTACATAACTGCCACAGCTATGATATAACAATAACAATATATACTTAATCGAGGATACAAGAGGGTGGGAGGGTGGAGGAGGAGGGTGGGGAAAGAGGAGCTTATACCAAGGGCTCACATAGAAAATGTTTGGGACATGATAATGGCAACATATGTACAAATATGCTCGATACAATTGATGTATAGAGCTGTAAGAGCCCCCCAGTAAAATGATTTTTAAAAAGAGGAAGCGCTTGCAAGGTGAATTGACACAGTAGCCGCAACCATGAGCTCTCAAACATAACAACAACAAAAACAGAAAACGCAGGATCAGGGGTGTCTCATCAAGTGAAATTTACAAGCCAACATGGAAGTCCCCACCTTTCCTGGGACTTCATGGCAACCCTGTGAGACAGAACAGAATGGCTGCTTCCAGTTCCCGTGACTGTCAATCATTATGAGATCAGACAACCGCTTCCTTGTCCCACTGAGCAGCCAGTGGATTTGAACTATGATATTGCTGTGCCGTCAGGGTTTCTTAACGTTCCTGGAAGTCTTAGCTAAACCATATTCCTGCTCCCCCCACCCCACCCCCAGCACCCACAATAGTCCTATGTGAGTTTGGAAACAGAAACACTCCAATGTATATAACAGCTGATTACCAAGAGAAGCTAGCTACTCTTCAGAAGCCTGGCTCACGTTTCACTCTCAAAAGCCTTGGGAAAATGTTTGGAAATGTATGTGGCAGCATGTGTGCAAATGTGCTTGATACAAATGATGTACTGAATGTTGTAGTAGCTGTAAGAGCCCCCAATAAAATTATACTAAAAAAAAAAAAAAGCTTTGGGAGTCCTTTGTGCTCCTAAATGGCATGGGTGGCATGATTACCATTCCAAAGGCAAATTTTCCGTTTCTTTACATGCAAACCATAATTACAGGGGGTCTGCAAAGCAGCCTCCACGGCTCTCTGTTCTGTCTGCACTGGGCCGGGAGAAGACAGTGCTGCACTGGCATTCAGGGCACTAGTCGGCCGTCAGGAACTGGCGCTCAAGTCGAAAGCATCATGGGCAGGTCTTTCCCTTCACCTCTCCCGACTCCTTAGGCACGTCTGTCGCCAGCGTAAACCTAGGCACCAAAGCTGCTGGCCAAAGCATGATTTCTTAGAGCCTCGCTGACCGGCCCTGTTTTTCAGATGTTCTTTTCCCGTTTCACGCAAACTGATGTTTGGACAGGTGCCATTTGGTCTGATTGGCAGGACTTCACTCTACTGTTTCTTCTCTTTCACCCTCTCTGCCCTTCCTCTGCAAAAAACAAACACCCAGCTGCTGGAATCACATCGCGTCCACAAAAGCCCACATTAGCAAGTCCTCTCAAGTTCACGGTATTTTTGACGCTGGCTTAGATGAAGTTCAATTAATTCATTTTCTTTCCTCTCATGGATTATTGATCCCTCAGCCTTGAAATGGAGATTCCAATAACCCTTGCCAAAGCACAGTGGATGACTGTGTCTGCCAGGGAAGGAGGCAAGTATCCACCCGCCCCGAAATCACTCTTCTCCCATGTGTTGTCCAGGAGTCTCTCTGGAGAAACATCGCCTGCTCTCTCTGCTGGGCTGTAACACCCTGGGGAGAATTCTATTTCTTTCTTCCTGCTGATAGAAGCAGATGCATTTCGTGAAAGAGTCCAGGTTTTAGAGAACTCTTGGCCCACGCATTTCACTGAAGACACAGAGCAGGTCCACTGCATCAGTAATGGCTTCAGTGACAACACCTTTCTGAGGTTCCTTGCCTAGAGAGAGTTCAGAGTGCCTCCAAACCTCTTTATTTAAAAACTGAAAATCCTGACTTTTAACTGTTCGTATTCTTCCACTGGGTTTTTCATTTCTGTATTTAAAACTGGACCCTAAATTTCTAAGCACTGGGGTGCCACCTAAGGCCCCATTTTCTCTCATAATCTTAAGGATGTCAGATGTGGCTGTGAGGGCTTGAGAGACTTCAAAGCTCTTGGGGGTTGTGTTCTTTAAGTATTCCCTGGGCTCAGCCTGCCTCCACTTTTGTTCGTGATCTTTTGATAGAGCTTTGTATGATACCTGGCTCCCTTCAGTCTTTTACCCCTGACTAATTCACTCAGAACTAGGAGATGCTCTTCAAGTAAGATGACAGATAACTTTTTTTCCCTTTAAAAACCACTGCATCTCCATCAATCGTTTGTAGCACAGGCTGAATAATAGGGTTAGAAGAAACCGGGTAATGCAGCCATTGTCGGAAACTTAAAGATAGATCACCAGAAAATGAGCTCCTCTTCATTGGTGAAGAGACACATCATGCAATGGGGGATGCCTCCCTGCCCAGATCCCCCTTCAGTGAGGAGCTTGCTCCCACCCACGGCCAGCCTCCACAGAGGCCACCTCAGCTATGGAGAACTCCCTTGCACATCAGTGACATGCTGTGATGGACATGGAGGCTAGGCCATTGTGCTCAACTTGGGACAACTCAAAGTACAATTCTAGCTCTGACGCTCCCGGGGGGTAGGTGGGGGGCGACTGAGGCTGGTATTAGGCCTGCATCACAGTTCAAATTCTCCCCAACCCATACCTCTTTTCTTCCACAGGTGTGGATCTCAACAACCACCCTACACATGAAGCTCCATCTCAGAATCTGACTTCCTGTGGAACCCAACTCAGGCCATCTGGTCCATGTACACAGAGGAAAGGGTGTCATCAAGGAGGACTGTCATCACCATTCACAACAACTATCACTTTAGACTCTAGGACCATGGCTATGGGAAGCCCTGGTAGTGTAGTGGCTATACACTGGACTGCAATCTCTGAGGGAGAAAGACTGGGCTTCCTACTCCCATACACAGTTACAGTCTCAGAAATCCATCTGCGGGACACAGAGTCAGCATTGACTCGGTAGCAGTGAAGTTTGTTTCAGAGTGCTAAATGAGAGGGGCAGGGGACTTCCAAGGGCCACCACGATAAGCAGCAATCAACTTCTCTCCCCAGTATTGATCAACACACACACACACACACACACACACACACACACACACACTGTGTTAGTCAGGGTAGACTAGCAAAACAAATCCAGGGGCATTCACGTATGTGTAAGAGTGCTTTATAACAAAGAGCAAGTATATATTGAGAAAACATCCCAGCCTAGGCCAGACCAAGTCCATAAGTCCCTTATTAGCCCCTATGTCCAGTATGGATCCATAAATTCCTCTGCATATACAATGGTGACAAATACAGGAAGAACCCAGGCCTGTGGGTGGAATCTAGAGATCCAATCTAAAGATGGCTCCTCCAGTTCTCTGAATTTGGATGCACACAGTTCGTCAACAGGAAGGTGAAGGAGGGAGGGAGGGAGGGAGGGAGGGAGGGAGGAAGTGAGGGAGGGAGAGGAAATTCCTAGAATCCTCATGAGAAGGCCACGCCCACAAGAAGGCATCAGGCTATGTGTGATCTGATTGACAGGCTAGATTCCACTGTTTCACTCTTAATATCTTGGAATTGACACAAGATTATGTAAATACCACACGAGCTCCCTGCCATACTTGACAACGTATGGTGCCCTGGTATAGGATTTCTGAGGCTGTACAACTTTATAGGAGCAGTTAATGGGTTTAAACTGCTGACACTGAGGGTGGCAGTCTGATGCTTACCCAACAGAGCCACCAGGGCTCCTATAGAGCATCCAAATTTTTAGGCTATCTTGAAGGCACAAGGGGACAGAGCCTTAACACTAACCAGCAATTTACTTACACATTCTCTTGGCAGAATTGATTGATGCAAAGCAAACTTAAAAACACTGAGGGTGGGGCTGAGCCCCGGTGGCATAGGTGGTTGAGTGCAGGACTGCGGCCTACGGATTTGGCGGTTCAAATCCAGCAGCGGCTCTCCAGGAGCAAGGCTAGGTAGCTCCCACCAGCACCAGAGGGCAGTGATGCCCACCAAAAAAAAACCACCAAAGGCTTGGAAAGCTCCCCTCAAAAGGGATACTGTTGCCTTTGGAGTGAACATGATTGCCTTTGAAGAGAAGTTTGTCCATTAGTTCAAAATCAAAATGTTTTCAGACTCCTGTTTTTCCATGCTCATAGAGAAGAAACTATCGTACCTTCCAGTTGGATAGTATGAATATGTTTTCTGAAGAATTAGGCAGACTTTAGATGACAGTCTTTTGACTTTTACTTTTTTGTATTTTGAAATAGTTGAATACATGTTCTATCAGTTGCACTCCACCATCTGTTTAAAAGGTGAATGAAGATGATACTATCTATGTCTTGAGATATTGTAGGAAATAGTAGTGTCTGGCAGAATGGGTTAGGGGTTGTGCTGCTAACGGAAAAGTCAACAATTCGAAATAACCAGCTGCTCTGAGAAAAAAACATGAGGCTTTCTACTCCTGTAAAGATTTGCTGTCTCCCCATAGCCTTACAGCAGACATTACTAAAGACACAGTGTGCAAATTATGCCTGATCTGACCTCACCACACCAAGGCAAAACATTTTTAGTATATGTGCTGCCGAAGCGAGCACCAAGGCAAAACATTAAGGGTGTGGCAACAGAACAGCCAGGGCAGAGCAAGGAAGTCCTAAGGGAATATGAAAAATAGACTTTGGGGCCAAGGCATAGCATCCCATCAGATTTGACCAGAATCCACTCCTACAGGTCAACAAATAGACCTTGAACTAGTTACAGACTTTTCTTTTGTTTTGTCATTGGTCTGTTGTTGTTGTTGCTGTTGTTTTCTTCAATTGCTTTGCTTTGCTCTGTCTTATTTTTGGTGCATATTATTATCTCTGCAGGCCTATCTAGATAAGATAGGCTGGATAAACAATCTGGAGGAGAAAACAATGGACTGGTGATTCTGGGGGACTTGGGAGAAAGGGAAGCAGGGAAAAGGAAGTGGGTATTAACAAACCCAGGGACAAGGGAAGAAGTGATCCAGAATTGATGGTGAGGAGAATATGTGGGTCCTGGTAGGGCTTGGTCAAGGGCAATGTAACTGAAAGGAATTACTGAAACCCAAATGAAGGCTGAGCATGACACTCAAACAAGAGGAAAGGAAAAGGAAATAAAGGAAAGCACTAGGAGGCAAAAAAAAAACATTTATAGAGATTTAAATAAAGGCATTTACACATATAAATATAGTTATATGTGATGATGGGGAAATAGATCTATGTGCATATATTTATAGGTTTGGTATTAAAGTAGAAGATGGACAGTGGGCCTCTACTCAAATACTTCCTCAACACAAGAACACTTTATTCTATTAAATTGGCCTTCCATGATGCTCATCTTCCTGACATGATTGCTGAAGACAAAGTGGATGCATAAGCAAATGTGGTGAAGAAAGCTGATGGTGTCCATCTATCAAAAGATATAGTGTCTGGGGTCATAAAGACTTGAAGGTAAACAAGTGGCCATCTGGAAGAAACACACCACGGAAGAAAAACATCATAGAAGAAACACATCATGGAAGAAACACACCAGCCTGTGTGAACTTGAGGTGTCGATAGGATCAGGTATCAGGCATCAAAAAACAAAAAAAATCTTATCATTGTGAATGAGGGGAAGTATAGAGTGGAGATCCAAAGCTCATCTGTAGGCAACTGGACATCCCTGTGCAGAGGGGTCTCAGAGAGAAGAGGGGTCAATTAGTGTGCACTATAGCTCTGATGAAATGTACAGCTTTTCTCTAGTTTTTTAATGCTTCCTCCCCACACACACATACACCACCCCACTATCATGATCCCAATTCTACCTCACAAATCCAGCTAGACCAGAGGATGTACAGTGGCACAGATAAGAACTGGAAACACAGGGAATTCAGGACAGATGAACCCTTCAAGACCAATAATAACAGTAAAGCTACCAGGAAGGTAGGGGGAAGGTGGAGTAGAAAGAGGGAACTGATCAAAAGAATCTACATATAACCCCTCCCTGGGGAACGGACAACAGAGAAGTGGGTTAAAGGAGATGGAGGATGGTGTAAGAAGTGAAAAAATAATAAGAATATATAAATTATCAATAATAATTTTTAAATGATAAAGGGTTTGTAGAAGAGGGGGCATCAGGGCAGGAGGGGTGAAATGAGGATCTGATATCAAGGACTCAAGCAGAAAGAAATGTTTTGAGAATGATGATGGTAACAAATGTCCAAATGTGCTTGTCACAAGGGATTGATGTATGGATTGTGATGAGAGTTGTATGGGCCCCCAATGAAATCATTTTTTAAAGAAAAAGGGGGGTAAAAAAGATTGACTTTCTCTGAACCCCACAGAGGCAATTCTATTATCTCCTAAATGGTAACTATGAATCAGAATGGACTCAATAATGGTGAGCTACTTTTGATTTTAAGTATGTAACCATGTAAGGAGAGACAATAAAACAACCATGGAGTGACACGGAGATGGCGGGTGTAGGGCTGTGTCTTAGGGCCACTGTGAAAAGGTGGATTAAATGAAAACATCCCTCTGGCAGTGCTGCAGCATGAGAAATGCCTCCCTCCCACCCCTGCCACATCCCCACGAGCCCTCAGCCTTTGGAACATGTGATACGGCACAGGCCCAACACAGCATCACACCACAAGTGCCCCTTGGCAATGTGTGGGCCTTTTCTGAATGCGTTAGGTGTCTTTCTGTTGTTGTGTGTGGGTTCCAAGTTTTGTTTTCCTGGTTCATTTCTCGTGCATCATCCCGAGATCAGGCCCTGCTAAGGGAAGGAGCGAACTGAGAAATGGCACGGGGTCCGTCTGGGTCCTAAGGGGCTCCTACAGAATAGTTACTTCAGATAAAGTCACTTCTTGTGACTCATTGTTCCACTGATATGTTTGCAACATACTCCAATAGATACAGTGACAAATACCAAGGACATTAAAATCTATTGTCCTAATGGTTCCTGCAGGCGTGGCCTGTAGTGTCAATTTATCAGATAAATCCTTCATTCTTAATTCCTTATGTCCAGAACCCAGCATGACAAGCCATTTTTTGGGGGGAGGGCCAAACATTTTGTATTCGGTCCTACGTGACTTATGATTCCTATATATTCATACATTGCTAACAAAGAGCAGCTAACTTCAGAGGAAGTTAGTTCAAGTTGCGGGAAAAAGTTGTCACCAGTTCTACACCGACTATTCCAGAATATAAAATAAAGGAACAAAAAAACTCCCCAAAATTATCCTATGAAGCACATGCAATCATTCTATGAAACTTGTTACCCAAACCAGCAAAGATCTAAAACTACAGACCAATACCTCTCATAGACACAGCTACAAAAAGTCTTATAAAAATTCTGGTTACTAGAATCCAACAACATATTTTTTTAATAATAGTTGATCATGGCCAAGTGGGGTTCATGCTATTAATGCCAAATGGTTCAACATTTGAAAAACAATGTCATTCACCTCATAAACAAGACAAATATATGCAGGAAAGGCATTCAACAGTATCCAGTGCCTGTTTCTGATAAAAAAATAAAATAGAATGAGACTGTTATAGAAGGGGAGATTTTCAACATAATAGAGACCAGACATAAAAACTCACCAGCCAGCATCACACTCATTGGAGAAAAACTGAAAACATTTCCCCTGAGAACAAGAACTAGGCAAGGGAAGAAATCTGTGATAAGCAAAGGGCTCCTCACAAAGAAGAACAACGTAGGAGTTTTTCACTTGCCAACCTCAAACCCTATTACACTGCTACAGGAGTCAAACCCCCTGGTACTTGTACAATGATAGATACATAGACCATCAGAAAGAATAGAAAACTCAGAAGTAAAAGCATCTACTTCCAGGCAACTGATTTGTGGCAAATGACCAAAAATCTTGAAATGGGAAAAGGACTTCCTCTTTAATAAATTATACTAGAAAAACTAGATCTTCATCTACAGAAGAATGAAACAGGGCCCATACCTCACCCAATGCACAATGATGAACTCAAGATGGATTAGTGATCTAAATGCAAAACCCAGAGCTTTAAGAATCACCGATGAGAAACCTGGGATTAACCCAAGGGCCCTACTGCAGAGAATACACAGCACACACAGTCGAAGACAAAATAGATGACAGGGACCTATTAAAAATAAGACATTTAAGCAGCTCAAGACTTCATCAAACGAGTAAAACAGGAAGCCACTGTTTAAGGGAAAACCTCTAGCAATAATACAATGGACAAGGAACTAATTACTAAAAGCTATATAACTCAGCAACACCTCAATAAGGGGGAAAAAAACCCTAATAATCCAATTAAAAGCTGTTCAAAGACTATGAATAGACAATTCCCCAACAGTAACACTCAAGTAGCGAACAAACACGAGGAGAGGCTCATGAACACTAGCCATCCCGGAGACGCAACTCAAAACCAAGATGAGCTGTCACCTTATAACCAAAATGATAGCCCAATTTAAGGACAAAGACAGAGGCCAATAAACCCTGCAGACGGTGTGGAGAGACTGAACTCTTATGTACCTCTGGTGGGCTTGTAAACATGCCCAACCATTGTGTAAAAGCAAGATGGTGCTACCTAAATCAACTCAAAGCAAAAATATTATATGGTCCAGAAAGACCTTTGCTGGGCATCTACCCCCAAGAAGTGCGAGACGGGACACAAACAAACGTGTGCTCTCCCATGTGCCCAGTCCACAATAGCACGAAGCTGGAAGCCACCCAAATGCTCATCAGTAGAAGAATGGATAAAGAGGCTCTGGAACATATACACAATGGAATACTACATCTCCCTAAAAAAGTGATGACTTGGTGAAACCCATCTACAAGCCCACCATCAGTGTAAGAATCCCATCTCTCCATACCCTCTGCAGAGTTCATTTTTCTCTTTTTGACATGGAGGCTCCTGGAAGCCATTATGCTGAGTGGTGCTCATCCATTATTAAATAAATAAATAAATTTTTTAATGTACAAATATGTTATGCATCCACTACAGTAAAGATAAACACTAAGAGGAAGGCAGGCTTCTGCCCTCAGATCATGTTCTCTTCTAGTCTGCTCTCCCCAGCAGTGAGGTAGTGAGCCTCCCTAGTGTCCGTGACCCATACATATATCACCTGCTTTATCAGTCCATCTTAAAAACCACTTTGACAGAAAAGGTCTTACCTAAGTTGGGTCAACTTTATAGGATGGTGGAAGAAGGAGAAGACCAATCAGTTGCTGTTATACGGCATTGTTCTAAGATCAACAGATGCCCTTACAAGAGTAATTAGCAAATCTTAGTGGAAGCTCAAGCCATAAGCAAGGGAACATGGCTGCCTTAGAGAAAGCAATAAACTTCTGTTGCTGGTTAAACCAAGTAGAATAACATGCCATGGGGTGGGGGTGGGGCACTTAACAGTATGTATATAGAACTTAATGGGAGAATAAACCTGGTATTATATTCTTCCTTAGACACGTTTGGCCTAGTTTCTTTCCAGCCCTTGGTGACCCACACCACATGATATAGACAACTGGTACATTGGACATCCTTCATAGGCTACACCAGAAGGATCCAATTTGGAAATCCCACTAGTCAAACTGGGCTTACTTTAAAGTTACTTCTCCTAGTTAGGTATTGACATAGTCTCTGTACTTAAGCTGATACACCCTAGTGTGGTAAGAAGCAGATGGCCACTATTCCAAGGTAAAGGACATGATGGTCCTTGAACTTGGTTTCAGATTTCTTGCTTTGAGGGTGCTTTGAGTGAATGGTGGCCCAGGACTGCCATATATTTACTATTTTTTGTGCTCTATTTGCTTTCTTATGACATGTATTAGGCTAGATGGCATGGTTCTGCATTTGTGAATGAGTAGTATTGAAAGTTCTGCCTATCCCCAACCTTCATTGTTCATATAAATAGCATTCAGTCACTTACCCTTTTAATATGTACATGTCAACAATTCAGGTATTTTGATCTGAAAAACTGGCCTATGCTTATATAATTTTCTTTCCTCAATAGTGTCTTAAATGCTATACCACTGGCTAAATTAATGATTCTATCCACAATAATGATACTTTATGCCCCATGGAGATGATTAAAATCTTCTCAATTGTACAATGGTAATGATGTCTCTGAAGTGAAACAGTGATATGTGTAAACCATAAATACATGAATGAATTTTGGACTTACACTTCATTTTAGTCCCAATCTAAGAAAAATTCGTTCTTGTGACATGACTTTACTCAACACTCACCCTGATGAAATGATCGCTAAAGATATGGGGGTTATAACAAAGTGCGAGAAAGAAATCTGATAGTGCCTGGCTATCAAAAAGATTCACACCCTGGGTCTTACAGGCTAATATTAAAAGAAGCTTCAACTAAATCCATGTGGAAGAAGCATACCAGCCTATATGATCTAAGTCCCATAACAAAATTCAAATCCAGAGAAGGGAATGGTATCAGAGCTTATTTTATAAACACCTGGTTCACCAAAGACTATGGATGAGCCTGGAAGCCCAAGATTCATTTGCAGGGTCCCCACATTGGTTAGGTCTATTGTGACCTAAGTCCACGGATGTGACTAGCCTTGCCATCAGACAGAGAGCATTGTAAAGTTAATTCTGACATACATTTAGGTTAAAATCTGACACTGTAACAGTTGATCTCCCTTTTGAACCATTTTAAAGTTGTTTCAGATTTTATTTTCTGCTTTCTTTTTTATTGAGGCTTTTCTCTGTTCTATTTTTTCATGTGGCTGGATTTTTGTTGTTGTTGTTATTTTTTGTTTGTTACTTGTTTGTGTTTTGTATGATTTTCTGTTATGAAATGCAGGATAGGTAAATCTATAGAGACGATGCCATGGATTAATAATTAATCCTAGGAGCATGGCAGGAGAGGAGGGGAGGAAATGGGGAGCTAATAACAAGGAGTCTGATCAAGAGGAGAATACTCTCAAACTGGTTGTGGCAATGTTTGCACAACTTGTTTTGTTTTGTTTTGTTTTGTTTTGTTTTGGGGGGCATCACTGCCCTCTGGTGGCCGTGGGAGCTACCCAGCCTTGCTGCTGCTGGATTTGAATCACCAAGCCCATGGGCCGCAGTCCCGCACTGAACCATTGACGCCACCAGGGCTCAGCCCTGCTCTTATTGATATGATTGAACTATTAAGTTGTGTGAAACTAAGACTATGCTTAAAAGTATATGAGAGAGTTAAAAACATTTGTAAGTAACAAAAATAAGTACATAAAATCAGGAAAACTGTGCATTATGGTTATATCCTTTCACCATACTTAATCCATCTTTATCATGAGAAGCTGATGTAGTGGGCACATCAAGAGAACGTCTCCTCCAAACTGGGGGAAGTCTTATCACTAACCTGCAATATGCAGATGACACAGCCTTGCTTGCTGAAAATGAGGCGAACTAGAAGCACTTTCTGATGAAGATCAAGGATTTCAGACAAAAATCTTCTCATCCAGGCCCATAGATAACATCATGATTGAAAGAGATTGACGCTTCCAAGGCTTTCATCTTGGTGGGATCCACAATGAGTATTCACAGACCCACCAGTTAAGAAACCAAACGATGTCTTACATTGGATACAGCTATTGCAGGAAACCTCTTTGAAGGACAAGGAGGTCACTTTGAAGGGTAATGTGCCCCTCCCACAAGTCATGATATTTTCTATGACTGCATCTGGATATGAATGTTGGACATTGAGTAAGAAAGAGAGAATGGATACATTTGAACGATGGTGCTGACAGTGAATGTTGAAAGTCCCATGGACTCCAGAAGAACACACCAGTCTGTCTTGAAAGGACAAGCATAAAGCTCCTGAGAAGGTTGGACGGTGAGAACTGTCTCATGTCCTCTGCACATGGAGAGACCAGTCCCTAGAAAATGACATCATCCTGGATAAAGTGAGAGGACAGTGAAAGAGAGGAAGACCCTCGATGGGGCCAACTGGCATAGTGGCCACAACAACGGGCTCCAAGGTAACAATAATTGGGAGGATGGGCAGGACTGTACCTAGGATCACTTTGAGTTGCAACTGACCCAAGCCACCTAACACTAACATGACCTATTTGGAAAATAAAATACACAAACTGTCAACATATAGTTGACCGTAAACTATAGAAGCAAGACATGGGACTTAGCCCCGGTGGCGTAATGGTTGAGTGCGGGACTGCGGCCCACTGGCTTGGCGGTTCAAATCCAGCAGCAGCTCCCCAGGAACAAGGCTGGGCCTCCCACTCCCACCAGAAGGCAGTGATGCCCCCCCAAAAAAAAATTTCTTTAAAAGAAGCAAAACATGAGCACATTGTGTGGCTGCACTGGTCACGAACTCTAAATGTAAGATATTGTCTGAATCCTCCCCCCGGCTAAGCAAACAAGCTCCTACATTCACAACAGTTTCCCCTCTTTGTTTGTCAGAACTGCCGTCCACCATGCATCCAGATTTAAGGTTGGAGTTCTGAACTTCATGGCTCTGTTTAGATTGTGAGCATCTAAAAGTAGAATGTCTAGTGCCGGGAATGATTGCATAGACATCGGAGTTGCTGAGAAGGCAGTAGAGAATGTGGGAGCAACTGAAAGATTAGGAGTGGACAACTTTAACATCCATAAACTCAGGATGCCAAGGAAAGAAGTCATGATAACAGAATTCAGAGGCTAGAGTGGCCCCCCGGAAGCTGGAACCATAGGGGGTCAACTTTCAGCAGGAGTTGGATGCACGGAAAATACCCAGCCATGGCAAAGACAGAGGAGAAGAATACCTTGGCTTCTCCCTTTTTCCTGTCCTGTCTCCCACAGTGCCTCCCATTGAATGAACCCATCTGGCAAGAGAGCCTGAGAAATAGAGTCTGTGAGCGTTAGCCCCTTGCTGAATAGAGCTGAGATAGGGTGCCGAAAGGGATGGGCTGGAAGGCAAATTGGCCCCAGACCAGCCCCCTTGCTTTCCTTCCTGTCATGCAGAGTTCATTCCTCTTCCTTTGTTTAGATAGCAGACTTTGAAAGGGAATGCTGTCCTAGAGAGATAGCTGTTAATGTTAATAATAGTGGTAAGACAAAATTTCACCTAATAGAATTTTAAGTTTATTCTTTTGGTGGATTGGGAGTCTCCCCTGTACATTCTGGTATAGCCGAAGGCATATACTTTTGTTTTCCTTCTTTTTTTATCAAAAACAAAACCAAACTCACTGTCGTATGCATCCTGACAGGGTAGAACTGGTCCCTGTGGGTTTCTGAGACTTTCATTCCTACAGGGATAGAAAGTCTCATCTTTCTCTCACAGAACATCTGGTGGTTTCAAACTTTGCTCCTGGAGTTCACAACCCCACGCCTAACCACTGTGCCACCAGGGCTGATTATTAGAGTTATAGAAACCTTTTTTATAAATCATTTTATTGGGGACTCATACAAATCTTATCACAACCCAGACATCCGTTCACTGTGTCAAGCACATTTGTACACTTGTTGCCATCATCATTTTCAAAACATTTTCTTTCTGCTTGAGCCCTTGGTGTCAGCTCCTCATTTAGAAACCTCTTTTTAATATTCATCTTTCTTTACTATATCCAGTTTCCGGATGTTTCATCTCACAAAACGATACACTCACTTCAAATTTTATTGTAATATCCTCTCATGAGGCATAGTCCTGAGCCAAATAATAAATGTTCAAAAGTTCAATTTGACACAAAGTTAAACCCTATCCTTTTGTGCCATCTCTGCAGCAAATGTGTACTTCTGGCACATTCCTTTAATTTGCCAATTCAAGACCTTCCATGCAATGAAGCCACTGTCTGGTGCACTAAATCCTTTGAAAGCTAGTGAGGGGGACAGCATCCTCAGGGCATAGTTCAGATGGTGAAGTTAGTCTCAGACACACATCCCAACTTCTTAGCCTGGTGTGATAGTCCAACTGTCTTAGCCTGGTGTGATAGTTACATAATCTGGTGTCAATTTGAAACTTGAGAGGATTAAGGGTGAAGGGATGGAGTCTAGTCTGCCCATCAGATCATAGCCAATGAGGCCTCTGTGTGAGCCTGGCCTTTTCCTGAGAATTCTGAGAACTTCTGTGTTTTCCTCCTTGGAGATAGGAGACACTTTTTCTCCTCATTCCCTTAACAAGATACATTGTACTACGCTGCTAGAGCCCACGCCCTAGAAGCTGAAGGAACTGTGAGACTGCAGCCAGCACTGAGATGTCTCTATCGCCACTGGATCCACAAAATTTTGCATCCACTGGCCTGTGTTCTTCAGACGTTTGATGTCGTTGCATGTGTTTTACAAGACTGAAGAGGACTCTATAGATTGATATCAGACAGATGGACTAATATCAGACTTAAAGACTTGGTCTGAACTGCATTGGGATGTTTCCTCAATATTCATTTGCTCCTGTATATAAACCTCTTTCTTATATGAGCATCTATGAATTTGTTTCTCAGGTCTACCCGGACTAACAACCTGCATTCAGACGTTGGTAAACACCAGCGTCTGTAACTCTTCCTCTTTCTGTCTGTAAGAGGATTTCTGGGCCCTACGGATCTTCATTTTGATCCCGAGCCTCAAAGACAACTACTCTTTTCACAATGTGTGAAATCACCCATTGTGAGATGAATACAAGACTTTTCACAACTCTAGCTCCTCCGAAGTTTTACCAAACGTTAGAGCTTACTCGTCAACACATGGCGAGAAATCAGACTGCTGTCTGGATGGGCCCACTCCCTGCAGTTATAGACAAGAGATCACTTCTCCCTGAAAGCTTTCAATCATTCATCTGGTCCCTGTGGGCGGGATTCACACCCTACTGTTAATGGTCTCTGTGAAGAGCCAGAGAACAAGTCAAGTCTGTGTGGTAACATCCAAAGTTAGGCTGCCATATGAGTCTGGGCTCTGCCCTTCTTGTCACATGTGGGACCCCAATACCGCTCTCTTCTTTTGAGTGTTTGTCCCTAGATAGTCTCCCTCGTCGCTGTATAACCTACAGCCCAACCCTTTCCTGTGATGTATGTCCTTACCTGTAGCTAGGGGGCTTGCACATCCCCAAAAGATATGAAAGCCTTGGTGAGCAATAAACACTCTCTCAGTCTCCTCTGTTCCCCCAACTTCTCTCCCTCTCCCCCATCCATTCTCCCTTCTCCTGCCCTCTTTCTCTCTCCATGTGGACCACCAAGTGAAGCGGAGGTGAGCATGCTACCGTGGAATGTGTCTGACTCCGTTATTTCTATCTCTCCTATTCTCTATAACTTTACTCTCATTTTTACTTATTATCATTGGACAATTGCGCCTACTGGACCTGTAATGCTATGTTAGAGGCTGGTTCCCCTGACAACCCACTACAGGGCAAGTACCTCTAAATTTTTTGCTCCACAGCATATCTCCACAGAAGGGGTGATAATATGCCCAAGTGTAAAAAATATGTAGTTCTTAGCAGTAGTGAGATATTGCAATGAATCATCAACTTCCCACATTCAAATTTACTTGGTCTTATTTCTTAGTATTTTATTTCTCTGATAAGGAACAGGAAGATTTTAGGTTAAAATAATGAATTGATTTACTTTTCTCTCAGTGGGAGAATAGCAAAAACAGAGGTAAATAAGCACTTCTCTAAAGGATAATTTTCTTATCTTTCGCTTCTTTGATAAATTCTTACACCAATAAGATTGTTGCCACTTCACTACTGAAATGTCTTGCTAGAGAGAAAAGCAGCTTTAATATAATTAAGGGTAAGTTAACAAAAATAAAACTGAACATAATCCTAAATGATAAAACATTAATTCTTATGAATAGCAGAAATAAAATGGAGATATTATTATTACTTCACATGAACTTGGAAATCTTAGTGATTGAAGTAAGATGAGAAAATGAACTAACTTGTGTAAACACTGAAAAAAGAAAAAGCAGACTTAGAAAATCTAAGAGGTCTCCCTTAAAAAAAACTATTAGACTTAAGAGAAATATGAGGGGGTTTCAAAAAGATGTGAAAATTTCATAATCTTTTCATTTCATTTTTCTACAAACATCTTGAAACCTGCCTTGTTGGTAAAGTGGGTGGACATAAATATAACTGTAAGACAGTAATTTTTCACTGCTAGAAATAAGCACCCAAACAATGGACTTAAAAGAAATTCTCCATTCACAATATATATATATATAAACTATAAGATGCATAGGAATAAATTCAATAAGAAGAATGTAGATATTACAGAAATTCAATAAAAAGTATAAACTAAGATGTGCATAGATGAAAAAGCAAGCCATGATTCTAATATGGGGAAATGACATCATTACAGTATAAATTCTCACTAAATGGAAATATAAACTTAGTTTATAAACTTAGTTTATAAAATATAAACTATTCAAATTCTAATAGAGATTCTTTCTTGGCAAGGAGGAGAGAGGGCAAAATTATCTTAGCATGTATGCTAGTGGATGAATACCCAATAATAACCATAAAAATATGAAAAACAAAATTAATGAGAGAGGGCATGAAACTGCTTCAGCAGTTCTAAGAGTACACCATAAATATTCTCCAATAAAATTAATGTGATATTGGCATAGAATAGAACAATACATAAAAATACATGAGAAGAGAAAATCCAAAATATAAATCCAATATTATATGAGAACCCAGCATAATATAAGAAAGATAGCTCCATATGGGAACACAATGGTTGCCGCACAGCTATCCAACTGAAAGAAAATAAGATTGAGCCTCTATATTTTTTCACGTATATAAATAAACTCTAAATGCCTAAAAGACTCAGATGTAGAAATTGTTTTTAATTCCATAAGAAAATGTAGGAGAGGACATGGAGATAAAACTGGGAGAAGAGATTCTGCAGAAATGTTTTTAAATAAACATTAAACATAAATAAATGTAAGCCAAAAAAATAAAATAAAATAAATGTAAGCCTATTTTATAGCTGTAAAAACAAAATTCAACAGCAGATATGCTAGAAAAGTACTTGCAGTTTAGAGCCCAGATGGTGGTTATGCAATTGCACTTTATAAAAATCTCTTTTAAGTTGACAGAAAGGACCACAAATTTAATCAAATATTAAGCTAAGGATAATAAAGAGACCATTCACAAAAGGGCAAATTTAAATGATTAAGTCAACAGCATGTGGAAAGAGAAAACTGAGTGGAGAAAATGCAAATTAAAATTAACAAAATTCTAATATCACTTCAACCCAGCGCTATGATGATGATTTTAATGATCCTAATACCTATTGCTGACAAAGGTGCTGATAGAAATGTGAGGTGTTTGAGCTTTGGGGAAAGCCATCTGGCACTATCTCTTCCATTTAAATACAGATGCCTGCAGTTTGGGGGAAGGCAGTTATATTTAATGATAAAGCATTAAAAGCTTCCTCTTTGACCTCAAGAATGCACGATTCTGATAGGAGCTCTAGACGTGCTTTATATTGGAGGTCCAAAGCAACTCAGTCAGGCCAGAAAGTGAAACTTATAAGAATTATCAGAGAAAAAGACACTATTTTCAGATAATAAAATTCTGTCTAGAAAATTTGAAAGGACCCACAGAGGAATTATAAAAAATAGAGATTTTGCAAGGTTACTTGATACAAAGTTAATATTTGCCATTGTATTTCTAAGCAGCAGACATGAACTAGAACATAATTTTTGAATCTGCATTTATTATAGCTTCAAAAACTTAACTGTCAGGAAATAATCTATCAGGAAATATGCAAGAACATTATGGAGACTACGATAATTGGAGGGACATGCTACATGCAGGGCGTAGAATAATCACGCCCAGACTCCCCATTTCAATAAGTATGAAGCAATCTCCATCAAAATTCACATAGACTTCTTTCATAGAATGGGAAATTTTTCTAAAAACTATTTTAAAATCTAAAGATCCAAAAACATGTAAAACCCTCTTGAAGTAAAACAAGGTGAGAAGCTCTAACAGATACAGTAAACCTGTCAAAGAAAAAAACACAGATTCTCTCAAAAAAAATAAGTGATAGAAAAATGTTAAGACAACACCTTGTCAATGACAGAAAATACAAGATCTGGAAAAACAAGGCAGTCTTATTAAGTTAAAGATCTTACAAGTTCCCCTATATCAAGAATTCTCAGTGTCCAATTACTACTGCACAAAAGTTTAATCTGTACAAGTCAGCGACTCATGTATAGTAGTTCATAGCTGGCCTATACTTGTATAGTTTTCTCAACAGTGTTTTAAATTCTATAGCATTGGCTAAATTATTGATACAGTCAATGGAGTTAACTTACACTCATGCAGATGATTTATAATATTCTCTATCATAAAATGATAATATTATTTCTAAAGTGAACCAGAGACATATGAATGAATGGATCAGGAGTGGTTTAGCCCGATATTAACCCGTAAGACCGATATCAGTCTATAAAGTCTCCTTTCTACTCACGAAATCACTGGCCAGTGGTGGGTGCAGAGTCTCGGCGCCAGCAGGGGTCTCATCATGGCTCCTCGATTCCAGGGCTCAGGGTCCATCAACAGCATCCAGTGGTGGTAGAAGCAACTCAGCGCTGGCAGGGATCTCTGCATGGCTTCTCCAGCTTCAGAGGTCTCATTCCATCAGGATAAGGCCATGTGGCTTCTCCTCCAGCTCCTCCAGCTCCTCAGATGCTGCTATCTTCTCGTATGTAGTTCATTGTCTCTGAGACTAACTCCGAACAACTGGGGAAATAGCTTCTCATCTCCACGAGGGAAATATCACGAGATTTCCCAGAAGTGCAGGAGAAAGTTGGGCCCACATGGGAGCCTCATTGGCTACTCAATGGCTATCTCCAGATTAACAGGCTAGACTCCACCCCTACATCTCAAACATAAAATTGACATATCGAATACATGACCACCACAGGGAGCCTGCATGTCTTAGATAGATGAATGTATCATGAACTTCCACTTAATTCTAGCCCTAACCTTAAGAACAATTAGTTCTTATGATATGGCCCTACTCAATGCTCACCCTCCTGAAGAGATCACTGAAGATATGGGTGCTATCGCCAAAAAAAAAAAAAAGTAGCAAGAAACCAGATGGTGCCCCTATCAGAAAGAAGAGTGTCTGGGGACTTAGGCTTATCTTAACACAAGCAGCGATTTAAGTGAGTTGTCAATTCAGTCCACCTGGAAGAAGCACACCAGCCTGTGTCATGAAGGGGGCAATTAGAGTTTAAGTTGTGAACACCTGGTTTTCAGAACACGATGGATAACAGCATAAACCCAAAACCAGCTCGCAGAATCCACACATGGACCAAGCTTCCAGGAAATACCCCTTATCCTCATAGTCCAGGGATGTGAGCAGTCTTGCTATCAGACTGGAAAGTCCTTGGAAACTTCCATCTTTTCTCCATTGATCATAATATTCACTATTGGTCCAGTTGTGAGAACTTTGGTTTTCTTTACATTGGGTTGTGATCCATGCTAAAGGCTGCAATCCTTGATCCTCATCAGCAAGTGCTTCCAGTCCTCCTTTCCAGCAAGTAAGGCTGTGACCGTCACATGTTGCAAGTTGTTAATAAGCCTTTCTCTAATCTCAATGCCGAATTCTTCATATAACATAGTTTCTCAGATGTAGCTAGGCTAAAACATAATACCATATCATTTGATCTCCCTTTTGACCCACTTTTAAAATTTTGGTTTCTAACACTCTCTGCTTTCTTTTAAATTGAGGCTTTCCTCTGTTTTATTTTGTCATTGCTGGGGGGTTTTAGGTTGCTTCCTCTTTGTGCTTTTGTATTATTTTCTGAATTTGAGCTTCAAAATAGGTAAATTGATAGTGGCTGTAACTGAATTAATAATTGCCTAGGAGTATGTCAGGGGAAGCTGGAAGGAAATGGGAAGTTAACAACAACAAACAAAATTCAGAAATTGTGGTGATGATTGCACAACTCTTCTTATTATGACTGCATGATTAAATTGCAGGCTATGTGAAGTACATGCCAATAAAACTACTTTAATTAAATAAATAAAAATAAGATTTAAAGCAAAGAACTTAATAAGGCAAATGAAATGAAGAATGTAGTATTGATATAAACCACGTCTGTTAGATTAGAATTGTGCTCCTTGGGATTTTCTTTTCTTCTTTTTTTTTAATAGTGCTATTGGGACATGAGCCACGTAACATACAATTCAATAGTTCAGTCGCATCAACTTCAGAGGGTGTTTAATGGCTGACTTTTCAGAAGCAGATCCCCAGGACTTTCCTCCAAGCCATGTCTGAGTGTACTTGAACGTCCTAGCCATTGGATAGGTAAAAAAAAAAATTAAAAAAAAAAAAAAAAAACAGCCAAACTCACCATCATCAAGTGTGTAGACTCAAAGCAACCACTAAGGCAAAGTAGAACTGCCTCTGTGAGTTTCTAAGACTGTCACTCTTTAAAAGAATAGAAAGCCCATCTTTCTTCCATGGAGGGTCTGGTGATTTCAGACTACTGAACTCTGCCTTAGCAGCCCAACACACAACTATGGTGTCACCAGGATTCCTTGTAGCCTGTGACAGCAGATGATCTTTTTTGTTTTTCTTGTGATTTCAATGCAACATACCTGGCCTTGAATTACATGAATCACAGACCTCTTCCTACTCAAATTCTCTAGGTCCATTCTTATTTTTTATTTTATTTTAAACTAACTGCCTGAGGTTGTAATCTTTACTGGGAGAGATTACGAGGTGTTTTTTCCTAGGAAGCCATTGTTCAACCCTCTCTGGGTCCATTTTTCTCACCCACCCACAATGCTCCAGCTTTTGAGGGGAAAAAACAGAGGTGGCTATGAATTCAGTATTTTGGGTTTTGTTTCTTAATATCATATTTGTGTCCATTTCTGAAAAAAAATAGTTTTTTTTTATTTGTAAGCCATTTGCACCACTAAGAGGATCCAGTATTTGCTTAAAACCAGAAAGACTCAGTGTCATTGGGTTAATTCTATCTCATGTGAACCATAAAGGTAGCTAGATCAATGGAACAGAATAGAGTCCAGCAATAGATCCATTCTCTAGACGTCATTATCAATCTATAAGTTGTTTCCCCAAAGAAAATTTCTTACCAAAGGGATATGACTTTGTCTAAAACCCAAGGGTCCTCTTCTATGGTTGCCTAATGGGTTTCCCAAAGGACCTTTACAGCATGTTTCCTTCCACAAACCCTTTGAGCACCATCAGATCTTCTGATAATAAAGGCCCAGGGTAGAACTACTGACATATACCAATGCTTGCTTGAGAAATTTTCTCTGGGCTCCACCCTTTCCATTCACACAGTACACAGTGCATCTTTATCGCTGGTACAAATAGGAAATGGAAACACAGGGAATCAAGGACAAATGATCCCTTCAGGACCAGTGGTGAGAGTGGCAAGGAGGTACCACACTGCTGAGTCCCATCAAGACAAGAGGAGCAGAGAGAGCCATTCCCAGTATCTTTCAGGCTTATACAAAAGGCCATGCCCCCAAGGAGGCTACCACTTAATTGCCAGGTTGGGCTCCACCGCTACACATTCACACAGATTCAACTTGACGTAAAATCTAAAAGGCCACAATTCCCCAACCTTAAGGCACACACACACACACACACCTGGAGTTTTACTAAAGTTATAAATCCATAATCTCAGGAAATTTATTCCCCATTTTCTGATTACATGATTTACTGAGACAACTCTGATGCTTGGTACTTTTTGTTTCTACATTTGTCAGCAAAATGTCATTATTAAGTAAACTGGCTCCATCTTTTGTGACTAAGTAAAAGCATATTTCTGGCTCTGCCAAGTGAAAATAAATTCTTTCTGGGTTCTCCCCTTTATAAGGATAGAAGGAAGACACAAAGGACACTCTTTTGTTTCAGGGTTCAGAACTAAAGATATTCTGAGTAAGTTAAGCTAGATTGCAAAAACTGGTTTAAATGAAAAAACTAGTGCAAATAATGATTCAGATTGGCTTTAACTTATTTTCGTTTGTTTTATCCCTTAGATAAGTGAAGATAAGACTAAAATAAGGTAAAGATGCACGTGAATGGATTCAATCATGCACTTTTCTTGTTTTCCCAGAGAAGCATGCCAAAAGTGTGGCAGTCTCCATGGTAGTCCTCGTGGAGCAAGGAAAGTTTCTGATCGGCCATTTATGTTGCTTTGCTGCTGGATGGATGTGAGGCTCTCGCATTAGTCTTCATGAGTCCAAACCATGACATTCTTAGGTTCTAAAAGTTAGACCCCACATTCTATTTTGTTTTGGGTCATTCAGTTTTTTCATGATTGTGGTGTAGCACACTTGGTCTTTGACTACATAAAGCATATAACTCTTCTTATTCAAATTCTCCGGGCCCATTACTCCCCCAATCGGTGCTCCAACTTGCCCTTAAGACATCAGTTGAAGCTATGAATTCAGTTTTTTTGTTTTAGGTTGGTTGTTTTTTTTTTTTTTTTGAGGTCATATGTGTCTATTTTTTAAAATAATTTTGTTCAAAGTACTTCTGTTGAGAATATACAGAGCAAAACATAGACCAATTCAACAGTCACTAGCATGTGCCAGTTAATGGCAATGATGACATTCATCAAGCTGTGTGACCATTCTCACTCTCTTCTCTGAGCTGTTCCTCATTCACTAACATAAATTTAACCTGTAAGTTTCCATCTAATCTTTCAAGTTACTACTGACTATTTGACCCCCTATAGATAGTTCCTCAAAAAACTTAATGCCCATGGCAGCCATATTTTCCCAATGAAGATAAATTATTGCTAATTTTTAAAATCATTTTATGGGGGCTCACCCAACTCTTATCACAATCCATTGTGTCAAACACATTTGCACATTTGTTGCCATCATCATCCTCAAAACATTTGCTTTCCACTTGAGCCCTTGGTTTGTCAGCTCCTCATTTTTCTCCTCCCTCTCTCCCTTCCTCATGAACCCTTGATAGTTTATAAATTGTTATTATTTTGTCATGTCTTACACTGTCTGACATATCCTTCCACCCACTTTTCTGTTGTCCATCCCCCAGGGAGGGGGTTACATGTAGATACTTATAATTTCAAGTTATGTTTTTGCATTAAAGTTTAAAAGACTCTCAGGGCAATAATTTTCTTGGTTCATCCAACTCCAGGAACTCTGGAGTCCATGAAAATTTGAAAATCTCTTCTACACTTTCCCCTTTTGATCATGATTCTTCAATGAAATCTTTGATCAAAATATTTAGAAATGGTAGTCAGGCACCATCCAGTTCTTCTGGCCTCGTGGAAAAAGAGTCCGCTATTCTTGAGAGCAATTATCCACTCATTCTCTATCTTCCTTCTGTTCCTAATTCCCTTTCCCCCATTGTTTCAGGTGAACAGAGACCACCTGTGGTTGATGGCTACTTGCAAACTTTTAACAGTGAAGATGCTCCATAGGCAATTAGGAGGAGAACAGATGCAATCAACACATTACCAGGCTGATGAACTGGGATGTTCCATGATGCCCCAAACAAAGAAAGCAAATACTATTGGTTGTGGCTCTGAAGTTACCCTTCTGTTGTTGTAAATTTATCTATCACATAGCTTGTGCCATTTCAACTTTTTGCACTGGACAACTTATTGACACCAATCACAAAAATTAACTATCCAACGCGACCCTGAATCAATGGGATACTTCCATCACTAGTAGCACCCTTTCTGCCATCAAGTCAATTCCAGCTGAAAGTGTTTGTCTAGAAAGTTAGAAAAGATCCAGAGAGAAATTATGTGCATTAATTAGAGAGCTTTACAAGCTTGCTTCATACAAAGTTCTATTTACAACTTTAAATACCAGACATGAAATAGAACATAATTTTTGAATTTGCATTTTTGAATTAGCATCAAAAACATTAACTGCCAGGAAATAATCTACCAGAAAACAAGCAAGACCACTATGGAGACTACTACAAATGGAGAAGCATCTTGTGTACATGGTCTAGAATACTCGGCCCAATGCAAGAGCAAGCAAAAGTTGAATAGATTTCTTTCATAGCATGGGACAAATTTCTAAAAATTATTTATAACTGACTCTATGGGTTTCCATGACTGTAACTCCTCTGCCTCTGATGATCACTCATGAGCTTTGATCTCCATGCATTTGCCTTTTCTTGTCTTTTTATGTGAGATCATGTAATATTTGTCATTTGACAGTTGACTTGTGGGTACTGCAGCACAGATCAAGGTTTCATTTCTCCTTCTAACAGAATAGTACTCTAGAGTACATGCCTACCACACCTGTGTATCCATTCATTTGTCGAGAGACATTGAGGTTGTTACTTCCTTTTCACTGTGATGAATAGTGCAACAATGCATATCAGTGTCCAGGTCTCTTTTTGAGACTCTGCTTCCAAAGTCCTTTGTGTCTGTACCTACACGCAACATGGAATTGCTGAGTCACATGGCAACTGAATGTGTAGTTTTTTGAGAACCTACCACACTATTTTCTACAACAAATGTGTCATTTCGCATTACCACCAGATATACATAAGAGCTCACTCTAATTTCCCACATAGCCTCACCTTTATTAGCTATATTCTAAGAGTGTAAAAATTGTTGGGTTTTTTTTTCTTTAGTCAGCCTGTCAGGATTGAATGATAACTCACTGTGGTGTTGAGTTGCAAATAGCTAATGGGTCAATTATCTTTTCAGGTGTTTGGAGACCATTCATATGTCTTTTTTGGTGATATGACTATTTGTGTCTTTGCTATTTTTTAATTAATTGGGGTTAATATATATCAAATCATTCCACAGTTGAATCACAGCCAGCAGAATTGTACATTTGCTACCACAATCAGGTTGCAAACATTCTTTTTCTATATGGACCCCTTGATGTCATAACCTCTGCACCCCACCACCACCTCTTTGTCCCCCAAAGCCTTCTCCCTCTTGCTGACTCATTAGGTTCATCAGTCCTGGTTTTTATATACCCCAAAATGAAAACTACATTCTGCAACTTCAAGAGTGTGACCCCCATTGGCATAACACTCCTGAGATTCCCCCTAGAATGTACAATCAAAGTCAAACGAAACAGCACAACCCCTGAATATATCAGTTTTGAAAAACAGATCAGGTCCAGCATGCTTGCTGTGGTAGTCTGCTGACAAGACTTTCCCACTTTATTATTGGATTATTTGCCTTTCGTGTTTGAATCCAAGTCTTCCTAATTAAGAGATCTCTAGATCAGGCTGTGCATTTAGTCTTTGGCTTTCTCCATACTTTGGCAGCAAGAGATAAGAAATTATTCTAGGGAATCCAGATAAGTTTCTGGTTTTCATTATGTTCTCAGAACTGAGAATTTGGGAATTTGAAGATGCCTTTTACTTAAGCAATCCTTCCATCATTAGAATAAACCATTTTAGATCATCATCCTCACACTCCTTATAAATCTCACATTCTAAAATGTTTATCCTTCAGTGTGCCAAAGACTTGTCTTTACTGGAAATTTCGTCCTAGACGCACACGGGTGACAGTTTGATTGATTAGCTGCTTCACCAGATCACAACAAGACCCTTAATGCCAGTTGATTGTCATCGCCTTCCACACTGCTCGGATCAGATAACATTCCACAACCCCATATACATCAACTGTCGCGAAGGATGGATTGCCTATACTACTCCATTTCCAAACCAATCAGTTCTCGTAGTCGTGAAGACTAGAAACCAATTATCTTGATAGAAAAAAATATGTGAATTTATTAAAGGTTATTGGATGACTCTTGGAATCTCTAGGAAAGCTCAAGAGTGGAGTTTGTGACAGCCAGGAGAATAACAACTCCCTGAGAGAAGAAACAACAACTTGCATAGACAACAAGGCTCAAGTGGACATGGGACTCTACCAGCACCTCCAGAACTCCTCCCCAAGCCATGGTGTTTTCAATCATCTCGTAATCCTGTGGAAGCTTGATAGTGAATAAAAGATGTAATTACAGAGTGGGCCCAGGATATTGAATATACTGTGGGATTGCAAAAGAACAAATAAACTTGTCTTAGAAGTAGCCATAGCAGGGCTGAGCCCCGGTGGCGTAGTGGTTGTGCGCGGGACTGCGGACCACTGGGACGGAGGTTCAATTTCAGCAGTGGGGCTGGGCCTCCTACTCCCACCACTGGAAAGCAGTGATGCCCCCCCCCCAAAAAAAAGAAGTAGCCATAGGCAGAATACTCCCTAGAGAGTAGGATGGCGTGACTCCACGGCATGAGGAAGAATCAGTCCTTGAGAAGGAAAGCATGTTATGTAAAGTAAGGAGTCAGCGGGGGGCGGGAGGGGTGGTGGAGAAGACCCACAATAAGAAGGATTAACTCACAGCAACATCATGAGAACAGCACAGGGCTGGGCAGGGTTCCACTCTCAGGTGCTATAGGGGTCAGTCCCAACTCAACAGCACCTAACAACAGACGTGTCAGAAGGGGTGATCTCTTCATGTTAATGAGGCAAGATTGATGCAGGGTGTAACCTGGGTCACTCTCTTCTGGGACAGAAAGGGATTCAGAATAATTGGAATAAGAGATGGGATAAAATAGATGCCAAGATACAGAGATCTCTAGAGATTCCAGAAGCAGAAGCTGGACTAAGGTGGAAAAAATCCTTAGTCTAGACCCAGAATCTAAATGTCAACTTCCGGCGCCCTACAATGTGAGAAAATAGACTTCTGTTTGTAAAAGCCATCCACTTGTGATACTTCTGGCAGAGCAGCACTAGATAACTAAGACACAGGTTCTCCCATGAAATTAGAACAAGTGTTAGTTCAGTTGACTTCAATAGCCAATTTACCTGCTCTCTTTACTAGGGATTTCTCATAACATAAGAGGTTACTTGACAACTTCCTTCCCCTTGAGTTCCATCCTCTGCTAACTTACTACATATCAGAGTTTCACACTGACTTTTTCCACAAGCCTGTCTTCCACTCTACTCAATAGCATTTTCAGTGAGGCGATATATGTTGACTATCTACCTAGGCTGCACAACATGCTAGGCTTTGTAGATACAAAGATTCACACCCTAGGAGGGAGGAAGAGACATAAAAAAATAAGGGCAATTAAGCACAAGAAACAATGTAAGGGTTCAAATGGTTAGCAGAAACATCCCACTTTTGAAAAAAGCTGTGCCTGAAGACACACAGCCAAAACCAGAAACAGCCCAACAATTCAGTGAATTCTTTCTCACCAGGCTGCACTTGTAAGGCTTTATCTGTTTGATCCTAAGCCTTTCACCCCAACCTCACCTCCAGAATTCACTCTGTGCCAGCTCAAGTTCCTCCCCACCTCTTCTCCACCACCTCGGGACTGGTATCTCAGAGAAGTCATCTTTGAGCACTACCTAAAACACCCCCTCTCCTTCCCCGTCCCTACATCTCATCATTCCCGTTCCCATTATGTTGAATAGCTTCCACCCTCTCCCCACCAAAAGCTTTTACTACCAGGGAATAGGGACCTCGGTGGTCATTCATTGTTATCCTGAAAGCTCTGTGCTCTCATGTTTCATATGTGACTTAACAGGAAAGTCATGACTGATGGTAGTGGTTACTGTGGACTTGTCAGAAAATTCAGATGCTTGGCGAAACAAGTCCACCAAGGTTTCCCTATTTCCAGGAGAAGCCATTCCTGCTGGAATTTCTGTCAGAATATAGAAAGGAAAAAAATGAAAGAGTGGAGAAGTAAAGTAAAGAAGGACCAACTCAAGAAGAATATGAGAACATTGGGAAATTGGCAGATGTACTGGTTTCAAATTATGTAGCTTCATTTAACACAAATTTATTGTCTCAGAGTCCAAATCCAGGTGTCAGCAATGTCAGGTTTCCCTCTAGAAAGAACCTTTGTTGCCTCTCACTGACGTCTGCTAATTTCCAGCAATCCTTAGTTTTCCTTGACTTTTCACATAGACATAGCACTCCAAGTTATGTGTCTGCCGTCACATGGCATTCTCTGTGTTCGTGTCTTGATTCAAATGTTCTTCTTAGGACACAAATTATTCTGAACTTAGAGTCTACCTAGTGACTAGATATAACCAGATCTTAATTTCAATATAATCAGATCTTAATTTCAAATATGGCCATGTGCACAGACTCATTTTTGAGGTGTTAACATTCAACTTCAGTTTAAAATCAAGAAAGATGCACATCTGGGTTGTATCCTGACACCACATTTATTCAATCTGTATGCTGAGGAAATAACCAGAATCTAAGTTATATGAAGAACATGGCATCAGGATTGGAAGGTTTATTAACAACCTGCGATGTCATCTGCAAATCTTGCTTGTAGATTGTTGAAAATGAGGAGGAATTAAAAGCACTTGCTGATGGAGATCAAGAACTGCAGCCTTCAGTATGGATTACAGCTCACGTAAAGAAGATCCTCACATCTGGATCGATAGCTAACATCATGATGAATGGGAAAAAGATTGAAAAGTGGTCAAGGATTTTGTCTTCCTTGGATCCATAATCGGCAATCAAGAGATCAAAACACTTGTTGAATGAGATAGTTAAGGTTTGTTGTGCCAATCTGGCCAATAAACACATGTGGGGTTAATTGATGGGTGGAGAGAGAAACGGTTCAGTGAGCCTCGCCTTTCTATTTCTCCAGTCTCTTGCTTTCTGATGGTCAGACCAGGGTGCAGTTGCCTTCAGGGTGCAGTTGCTTGAGCTGGCAAGGCTCACTTCCTGTGAGACATCCCTTAGGAAAAGACACATGGACTCGCCCTGATGCAGCGCTGGGTGCTGGAGCAGCCTCATGGAGACCCCTGCCACACTGAGATGCTGACACTTTCACTGATTCAGCTCTCCTCCTGCAGTCGGTGCCCTTGCGTGTGTTTTGTGAGATGGAGGAGGACTGTGTGGATGGGTGTCGGACATATGGGCTACTGTTGGACTTATGGACTTGGACAGCACTGGGTTGAGATGCTTTCTTAATGCACACTTACCGTTGATGTGAAACTCTCTCTTATCCATATGAGTCTCTGTGGATTCGTTTCCCTGGTTTGCCCAGACTCACACACTGAATTAGGTAATTCTGCTGCGCAGGACCTCGTTAGGGCCCTTAAAGACAAAGATGTTACTTTGGGAGGTAAGGGGCACCTGGCCCAAGGGATTTCCAATTGCCTCACAGCTTGTGAAAGTGAGACACTGAATCAAGAAGACAGGAAGCAAAGTCGACGCATTTGAAGGATGGTGCTGGGAAAGACGATGGAAAGTACCATGAATTGCCAAAAGGGCGAGCCCAACTCTGTGGGAAGAGATATAGCCAGCATGCTCTTTGCAGGCAGGGATGGTGAGACTTGGTCTTAAATAACTTGGAACTACTGTCAGGAAAGACCAGGCCTTAAAGAAGGTCATCTTGTATGGTAAAGGGGAGGGGCAGTGAAGCAGAGGAAGGTCTTGGAGGAGACAGACAGACACCGTCGCTGTAGCCATGGGCTCCAGCATAGGGACAATGGTGAGCACGCGGCAGGACCCGGCAATGTCTTGTCCTGTGCTGCCTAAGGTCACCATGGGTTGGTATCAACTCAGTGGTACCTACCACAAATGCATTCAAGTCCATGCACCTGGGTTTGGTCATCTTTTTAAAAACAGAAGAAAATTAAAATCTCACCAAATCCTAATGGAGATAAAAAAGATCATCCCACTCAGAGGGCGGATACATGAGGCTAGCCCCTTTCTGGCCCTGTCTATGTCTTCCGAAAAGGCAGCATCTGCTTGCTTATCTGGTCTGGTGACAACAACGCTGCGCTCAGTCTCATTAAATTTCAGGACCCGCAGCAAATAACAGAGCAGGCTCCAAGTCGGCTGCTTCTCTCCTCAGTGCAGCACAAGCCTTGGCAACTTCCGTTTTATCCCCGTACTCTCGAGCTATTTTTATACTGGCAGAGGAAAACAGATTATTTGCAGAAATGCCTCCGGATCCCATGTCATTTATAAAGGGACAGAAGATGTTTTCAAAGAACCAGATTTCTGTAGTAGTTCTGCGACAAAGACGATACAGCCCTCATCTGCCAGGTTGTGTGAGTGTCAAAACAGCCTCCGTGAACTCGTTAAGTTCTCCCTGAGCCCTTTGACTACCTACTCAAATTTTCTCGGTCTGCCCATACTCAAAGAGTCCGGGTTTCCCACACGAACAACTTGCAAGCCTACAGAGTACAACAGAATGTTCAAGCACTCCTTTCTTAATCCCCTCTGCTTCTCTCTTGGGTTTCAATGGACTGACAGCAGCTCAGAGCGCACTTTGGACCCCCGCCACTGGATGATGCGGACATGCGTGATCACAGGGATAATGCAGGCAGCCTTCTTCACCCAGTAGGCTCTTGGGTTGTTTCAGATCTTTCTAGAAGCAGATGCCAAAACAGGATGACACGTGCAAGAAACTACGTGCCAAGGAGATTAAGGGGGAGGGAGCTGAAAGGAATGAGGAGCGCTTGGAAGGATGAGAAGGAAGGAAGGATAGACAGGCCTGGTTCTCAGAAAAATCTAAGCCAGATTGACAGGAAGAATTTGAGGGGAACTCGCCCACCCATCAGAGTCATACCTCGTCTGGCGGGAGTGAGGCAGTGGGTGACAGTCTCCTGCTGGGTCTCACAACACAGTGGACCCTCAGGCATGCTATGGTAGACCCCTGGTTGTCACTCTTGCTTCTAGCAAGTGATGCCTTCTCAAGGCCATGTGGGTGCCCAGCCTACTTTTCCTAAAAAGAGGGAAAGGGAAGGGGGTTTGATAGCATCTTCTTTAAAGCTCTGAAGTCCTGCTGTGTCATATCAGTCCCCAGGGGGTGAACCACTACAGGAGACACAACTGCCTCACCCAGAGAGGATGCCACATGTTTCCACAAATTGGAAGTATTAAGACAACAGAAAAGTGTTGTCTCACATTTCTGGAAGTTAGAAAGCCCACAGCAAGATGTGTCATCAAGGCCAGCTGCTCTCTGGAGACTGCAGGGAAAATAGAGCATCTTTTGCTCCAATATAGCTTCTGGTAGAATCTAGGTTTATAGATTCATCACTTCAACTCTTGCCTGTGTCTTCATCTGGCTGGTTCCCCTCTGTAATCTCTGTCACACTTCTTTTTTACAAGGATATCACTCATATTGTATTAAGTAAGACCACCTCACAGTATGACCTCAGGCTGACTCATTGATAACATTTTCAAAGACCTTATTTCCCAACAAGATCACATTCACTGGTACCAGGGGATAGGCCTACAACATAATTTTTTTAAAAAATCATTTAATTGGGGAATCTTATAGCTCTCTGATCACAATCCATACATCCATCCATTGAGTCAAGCACATTTGTACATGTGTTGTCATCGATATTTTCAAAGTATTTTCTTTCTACTTGAGCCCTTACTATCAGCTCTTTCACACACACCCTCCACCCTCTCTCCCTCCCTCCCTCATGAACCCTTGATAATTTATTAGAAACTTTGTTCATATCTTACACCGACTGCTGTCTCCCTTCACCCACTTCTCTGTTGTCTGTCCCCCTAGGAGGGGGTTATATGTCAATCATTGTGATGAGTTACCCATTTCTCTCTCCACCTTCCCCTTGTGCTCCTGGTATCACTACTCTCATTTTGACTCTGAGGAGTTTATCTGTCCAGGATTCCCTGTGTTTCAAGCTCTCATCTGTACCCATGTAATGCTCTGGTCTAGCCGGATTTGTAAGGTAGAATTGAGGTCATGATAGTGAGTGGGGGGGGGTAGCAATAGAGAACAGAAAGTTGTACATTTCATGGATGCTATAATACACTCAACATACCTTCCGAAGGGACATCATTCGACCTAACATATCAAAGGGCAAGGCAGACACAAGAAGGCCAGTTGTAAATCATCACTGACGTTCAGATACAAGTTGAAAGAGAGTTGGATTAGGAAGAAGTCATGGGGTTCAATGTTAAAACATACTGATAAGCACCATCTATTGACTCAAACTTAGAGCCCTGGTGGTGCAAACAGCTGAGCGTGAGCTGTAAACTGAAAGGTTGGTGGGTCAAGTCTATCCAGTTGCTCCACACAAGAAAGGCTTGGCAATCTGCTTCCATGAAGAGCACTCCTTCGGAAGCCCTCTGAAATGGCTCAACTCTGCATGTGCGTGATTGCTGTGGGTCTGAATTGACTCAATGACAGCATATATCCACCACAGCTTAAGCACAACCGTGTGTACCTGTCATCCATGTGAATCTGGATTAGCATCCCTCTAGACTCCTTCAATTGCACTCCAGCAAGAAACTCTAGCTTGTCAACCAATTTCTACCCCTCTCTTCTCTATTCTCAGGTCCCTAATTATTGTACGAAATGATTTAAGCTGAACAGAGAAGGAAAGAATTTCCATTTGAGGGCCTGAAAGGGCTCACGTGACAACAACAAAAGCTGGTCTTTAAGATGGCTCTCTTTTTTATTGTCCAAGTCTGCATCATTAAAGATATCTAGTTGTGTTCCCAGTTCATATAGTCTTCCTGGATACATGGGTAGATGGACGTTTCAAGAATTTGATGATAGGCCAGCGGTTCCACTAAATCGTCTCTCACTAGACTGGATCAGACTCCTAATTGAAATTCCCTCACCACCACCACCACCTGATCCAGTACGAGACTTTCAAATCCATTCAGCTTTTGGTTGTCAAAGCACTAGCGTTAACAGACATTGTTCATTGTGTTCTTCCTCTGTGATAGGACCTTCAAGAGCCCCCCATCACCAAGAGGGTATGGTCTCGGCTCCGCTCATGCATGCAAGGCCCTGTGCATCTCTCACCATCTCCACTCAGGCCTCTGTCCTCGTCGCAACTTTAGATTACTCCGCAAAAGAGTAACGATGCAGCGCCAATGCCTTGGCAAGGTCAATCATCTTGATAATAGATTCCTCGAGGTACAATGGACATACAATAAATCCCACAGACTTGAAGGGCAGAATCTAACACATCTGATGTGGGTGTATACCTGTATCAAACTCATTAGATTGTGCACATCAAATATGTGTGCCTTACTATATACCAATGATACCTCAATGAATCTGTAAAACTGAACTTAAAGGGTTTTTTAACGTGTTTTCAGATTCCACTTTGCAAGTAACTTTTAATAATCTATCTTTGTCAGGTTCTGGTTCGGTAGCAAAGAAGAGCCATTTAGGTTAATAATATACAATTAATTGCTTGGCTGCTCATCAAATGTCAGCAGTTTGAACTCACCAGTGGCTGAGTTTGAATCAACTCAATGACAGTGTGTTTGGGTTTGGGTTTGAGTGGTTCCATGGGGGAAAGAACCAGTGATCTGATCCCATAAAGATTTTGTTATGCTATTGTTTTGTCAGGTCCAACCCACAGTGACCTTATGCACAGCAGAATGAAACACAACCGTGTCCTGCGCCATGCAAACAAGTGTCCCTGAGCTTGAGCTTATTATTAGTTACTGTGTCAAGCCATCTCCATTGAGGGCTTTCTTCATTTTTGCTCTACTTTACCAAATATGATGTTCTTCTCCAAGAACTCCTCTCTCCTGCCTCTAACAAGCCCGCTAGCCATTCTCCTTCCAAGACAAATCTGTTTGTCTTCTTGGCAGTTCATACTTTTTATGAGTTGAAAAGTTCATGATACTTTTCCAGCACAGGAATTCAAATGCATTGATTCTTCTTTGGTCTTCTTTCGTCAATGCTCAACTTTCTCAGGCATATGGGGCAATTGAAAATACCCATAAAGATCATAAGCTAGAAAATCTTATGGGATAGTTCTATTCTATCATAAAAGAATCGATTTGACAGCACCCAATAACAAAAGCATATTAATTACACCTACCTTTATAAACTATGGATATATGTGAGGCCATATTTTTTCATATACTTAAACCCAAGCAAGATAGATAGGCAAATAGAATGCAGAGGCATTCTGGTGTCTACAGTGAAGCCAGATATTAAAGAGATTTTCAGAAAAAAATTGATACCATTCCCATTCATCTGTTTAGATCACTTGTGTTTTGGAAAATGCAGCTAGTTTTCACTAAAAAAAATAAGTTATGTTAATATATAATGGGGCTTTTTGCAGGTTACTTATTATTTATTTAATAAGTACTTCTCTTTTTTGGGGGTCAATCAACTCTTTTTTTAAACTTTTTTATGTAACTTAAGTAAAGAATTACAAAGGAGATCATCAGCTTTACCTTCAACAATTTATATGCATTCTGTTTCAACTCCTCCATGGAATGGATCCTCATTTACCCAATTCTAGGGTTTCTTGTTTCTATTCACCCCCCTTTTCTAACCCTCTGACTTAAAAGAAATGCTGCCCTTTTCATCTTAAATGCTTTTTCATATTAAAGACACAGCCAATGAAACCATGTTTATAAAAACACACACTGGGGCCCCCAATAAAAATGATTTATAAGAAGAAAAAAAGGAAGAGGAAGAAGGAGCTTATACCAAGGGCTCAAGTTGGAAATGAAGGTGGCAACATATGTACAAATATGCTTGATACAAATGATGTATCAATTTTATAAGAGTTGTTAGAGCCCCCAATAAAATCAATGGGGGAAACACACATACACACACACACACACACACACACTTGGGGTGGGGATGTATACTTCATTTTGTTTTTAGCACAACTGAAGCCCTAAATAGTGTCATGTGATTTACAGAAATGGTAATCTTCACAAGAAAATTTTTTGCAAGTAAGAAGAAACAATATTCATTTGTATCTCTCATTTTCTACGCAGCTGGTTAAATAGGTGTCTCTTTAAAAAAAAAAGTTTCTGTATAGCTCATCCAGTTAAGCTTTCTGGAAAGTTCTGAGCTAGAAATGACATAGTACTTTTTCCTTCTTATCTGCAGAACGTAACCAGCAACCCACCCTGGCCATCCCTTGAGCATTGACATCGACCCCAATCTGACTGTTTTAGGAAGCTGTATCAGTCTGGATGCAAAAGAAAGACGACAATCCCATCCGTTCTTTTAACAAGGAGAATGGAGCATAAAGGATTGCCAGTCAGATATTACAAGAGCTCTGGTTAAGCGCTTGGCCACCCACTAAGACCATCAGCAGCGATTCAAACCCACCAGCAGGTCAGCCTGAGAAAGATGTGGCAGTTGGCTTCCGTAAGAGATTGACAGCCTTGGAAACACTATAGGACAGTTCTGCCCTGTCTTATGGTGTCTCACACGTCTGCATTGACTAGAAGGCAATGAGTGGTTTAGTGGCAGCATTGCCAGTGCGTAGTGGCCTGTAATTCAAACCCCCCAGTGGCTCTCGGGAAGCAAGGTGAGACTGTCTGCTCCAGTAAAACCTTTCAGCCTTGGGAAGTCTCTTAGGTCACTATGAATCCATTAGAGGTCTGCGCGCTGATTGTAGAACTGAAAAAAAAAAAAGAATAGAAAGGTAGCAGGCTTAAAGAACTTCTAAGGCTATTTCTTATACACGTGAGTCTACCTGGATTTGTTTCTCTAGTCCACCCAAGCCAACACACAGTACTTAATCCCAAAAGTCTTTCTCAATGGAATTCTTACCCTGAAATGTTATGAGGCAGCCAGCCTGATGGTGCAGAGTATTAAGCATGGGGCAGCCACCTGAAAGACTAGTGGTTCCAACCACCATCACGCTGAAAGAGAAAGATAAGGCAGGCCAATTGCATCAAGGTAATGTGGCATCACCTAATGTGGCAATTTGAGGAGGAAGAGTGGAGGGGTAGAGTTAGCCAGTCAATCTGGAGATAGCCAATGAGACCTCTATGTGGGCATGGCCTTCTCCTGAGAATTCTGGGAAATGTGGTCGTTCCTTATTGGAAGCAAAGACACCATCTCTCTCTGCTCACTTCCTTGGAGAATTTCTACTGACAAGGCTTATTTCCTGTGAGACATCCCTGAGGAGAAGCCTCAGAGACCTACCCTGATGCAGCAGGAAACCTGGACCTAGAGAAGCCACATGAAGACCCCTGCCAGCGCTGCGATGCTTGCTTACAACGTCATTGGATCCAAAGACTTTCTACCCACTGGCCTGTGATCGCCCTGAATTTGGCTTCATTACATGTGTTTCATGAGTCTGAAGAGGATATCTAGATTGGTAACGGACATATGGGCTTTAGGACCCATAATATCAAATTTATGACCTTGGACTGGACTGGGTGGGGATGTTTTTCTCAATGTTCCATTGCTTTTGCATATACACCTGCCCCTTATATACATATGCATGTTTATGAATTTTCTTTCTCTAGTCTACTCAGATTAACACAGATTACCACCTTGAAACCCCCAGGTAGCAGTTTCTACTTTGTCCTACAAGAGGGGACAAACTTGAAGGCCGTGGGTTTGGTGGTGCCATTTGGGTTTTCCCATTTGACAGGTGCCGTTTTCCCATTTCATCATTTGCTATGCTGGCAGGGATTCCAGCATTCCAACAATACTCCAGGCACCACAATACAGCAACCTACAGGTGAGTAGTGGAGATAAAGATGTATGTGTATGCACACACACACACGCCTCAATGCCATCACGTCCATTCTGGCTCATAGAATCCCTAAAGAGCAGGATAGAACTGCCTGTATGGGTTTCTGAGACTGTAAGTCTTCAGAAAACTAGAAAACCTCCTCTTTCTCCCTAAGCATAGCTGGTGGTTTTGTCCTTGCAGTTGGTGCCTAATCCACTGTATCACCTGGACTCCTACACACACACACACACACACACACACACACACACACACGGTCTTCCACAAGTTCATGGGAGATGAAACCAAAAGGCAAGGGGTGGACAAGCATTGTGCAAAGTGGTAGGGCGCCGCCTCAAACAAGTGGGAATAGGAATCCCAAACAAGTCAGTAGTCCCGCTGCTAGGGATGTACCCTAGTGAAAAGACACAGCACAAACAGGCTCAGGCACCCCATTGTTCATCGCAGCACTGTTCACAATAGCAAGAAGGGAGAAACAGCCCAAATGGAGTACAAAACTTGGGTATGTGCACACATGGTCAAAAGTACAGTAAAAATCACTCTCTCCCCCTGCCCCCACTGCCCCCCCCCCGCCCTCCTGTTGGAAAATAAAAGCCTGACCCCTCTCTGCTAAGGAGTAAGGAATAGCGGAGGGCAAACAGTGAGTCTTGAAGGCAAGCGAGGATGCTGGAGAAACAGTCTGGGCCAGGACCCCATCTGGAGAACTCCCCACAGGCTGGGCTCTGTTGGACTTTCAGATGGTTTGTTTTGTTTTTTGTTTGTTTGTTTGTTTGTTTGTTTGTTTGAATCGATTCCCTCACACTAAATAAACAAATGGCTGGATTAACTCTTTGAAAGGGTACCATAACATGTACAGTGATACAGGCAAGTGCTGTCAACACACGGACTCTAGGACAGATAAACGCCTCAGAAATAGTCACGGGAGTAGCAATATCATGAAAGCACGAGGTGGGGAGAAAGGGGATACTGATAGCAATGATGAATGTATACCACACACCCTGAGGGAGGTGAATAGCAGAAATGTGAGTGGAGGGATACAGTGGACGATATGAAAAAATAATATTAATATATGAATTATTAAGGACTCATGAGTGTGGGAGGGAAGGGGGAAAGAGCAGCTGCTATCAGAGGACTCAAGTAGAAAGATAATGTTTTTAAAATGATGATGGCAACATATGTACAAATGCGCGTGATGTAGCTAATTTATGGATATTGTTAAAACATTCATAGATATTTTATAGATATTGTTAAAATATCTATACGAGTCCCCCCAAAATGATTTCAATATATATATATCCCTTAATACGTTAGGGTGGGTTTTCTAGAAAAACAAAATAGTGACACATGCATGCCTAAGAAAGAACTTGACATCAGGAGAGAAAGCTACATGAAGGAAGCACCCCAGGCCAACCCAACTCAAGTCCATGGGCCCTCTAGACTCCCGCAGATGCCAGGAGAGATGGAAGCAGAGTGACCATAGGCAGGTGGATGCAGAGTTGCATGGATCTAAGGTTAACAGACCACAACAGGATCAGCTGTCCACATGGGCCAGTGGCCTCGGACACCAGGCCAACTGAGGGGAATCCAACTGAGAGAAAGAAGGGCACCAAGAAAGAGACCGGTTCTCCAATGGGTCTTTTCCTCCTAGGCCACACCTTCAAGGAGAGGGCATTGGGCTGTGACCAATTGATAGGTTGTACTCCATCCATACCTTCTTACAGGTACATCAAGCTGATAAAAAAAAATGCAACCATCACACATAATTAGCTCTATGCCAACAGAAGCGCTTTTCATAAGCCTGGTTTTCTCAAGATCACTTCCAGTGACTTGATCCTTACTCACAGGGGCCCTCCTGAGAGTACAGAGCATAACTGCTCCGCTTTATGACTTCCAGGTCTGCAAATCTTTACCGATGTGAAGAACCTCATCTTCCTCACTCTGAGAAACCGGTGGGTTTGAACCACCAACGTGGCAGGCAGCCTAATGTTTATCCCACAGTGTCACCAAGGCACCTGTGTCCACATAGCAGCAGCACAGAAACTCTGTGCTAATTGGCTTCTAGAACCTTCTCAGGCACTCCAGTCAGCATTGTCACTGGCACCTAACTACAAGGCTGTTTCAGGTGGCGTGGTTTCGTCCGAACCACCACGCTATTGCTTTTGTTACTGTCAGCATTTTTATAGTCACTGTTTTGTCAGATTTCTAGTACATTAGTTATTATTGTGTGCTAAGTAGTATTTGTGAACCTCTATCGAACATGTTTTTGAGAATGAAGTAGCAATTAAAGGAACAGAAGAACTATCGAAATAGGCTCTCTCACTCACTGATAATGCTGTGTTCAGTAAAGTTGCAAGTCAGTAGAGGAAGATTTTTGCAAAACTTTTACAAAAGTTTGGTTGTTGGTACTCACATAATGTAAACAATTTGCAACTGTCTTTACCACCTCTTATTCCATGGCTGGAATTTATAGTAAACGTTATTAAGGATTCTGGATGGTCTGGTACAGGAGATGGCTTATGGCATGACAGCTGGAGTTGGTGACCATCCAGGTGACACCAACTCTAGGCATGTCACTCTTCCCGGTTGTAGAGAATTAAAAAAGAACTGTGAGACAGCATTCCTGCCCAGTCTCATTTTATTTATTTATCATTTTATTGGGAGCTCATACAACTCTTTTTCATTTTAATTTTATTTTATGGGGGGACTCTTACAGCTCTTATCACAATCCATACATATATCCATTGTGTCAAACACATCTGTACATATGTTGTGATCATCTTTTTCAAAACCTTTTCTTTCTACATGAGTCCCTGGCATCAGTTCCTCATTTCCCTTCTTTACCCCTCCCCTCCCATGGGGGGATATGACTCCCCCATACCCTCACTATCATTTTTACTCTCTTTTAAAAATTGTTAACCTATTTGGAGAAACAAATTCATATCCAGGAGACAATTCAGAAAGCAACAGTTTGGTTATATGATGCCAAAGGGTTGCTATCAACTCACAGCAGCCCTGTGTGCCGGATTAGACTGCCCCTGATCTTTGTCTACACTGCAGTCTTTACAGAAGCACCTCATCAGGTCTTTCTCCAGCAGAGCCATTGAGGAATTAGAACCACCAACCTTGGGTTGGCAGCCCAGCACTTAGATATTGTGCCATCAGGGCTCCTGAAGCAGCAGTATATGCTTCATGTCATATCTTAGTTAAACAAAAGATTGGTTGATCGCCAACATAAAATGGCTCTCAATTCATTTCAGCTGAGCAAAGCCAAAAATATTTTTTTCAAGGATCTGAAGAGTTTTATGGGAGTCCTGGTGATGAAGTGGTCTCATGTTGGGCTGCAATCCACAACATCAGCTGTTCAAAACCACCAGCCGCTCCACAGGAGAAAAATGAGGCTTTCTGCTTCCATAAAGAGTTACACTCAGAAACCTTAGGGGCAGTCCTACCCTGTCGTACTGACCCCTGTCCATCTCAGTGTTGTATACAGTGAAAGATCCTGACGATGAGTGAGAATCAACTCAGTGGCAGTGGGTTTTTTAAAGAGTCTTATTTAAATATTCCTGACATAATGAGTGAGACTTGTATCAAAAGGTATTTTTAAAGGAGGATGTCTATCAACCTGATGACTTTAGGAACATTTTGAATGAAAGTTAAATTGCCAGTCAGTGTTTTGGGGGCTCTGAATGCTGTATAATAAATACGGAAGAACTATGCTGATGGTTAACCACGGTTTATGAGGCTCCTCTCAGATGGACATAGTTGCTCTCCTAGCATTACCTCCCTTACCAACCCGGTGGCCTTTGCTGAACCTGAAAACGACTTTGCCAAAGACCCTTTCTGTGACGAGTGGCACGTGCATGTCCTGCCATTTTCAAACTGCCCCTTTCCATCTCAGTGTTGTATAAATTTAAAGACCAAAAAAACCTCAGAGCACCAATCTCAATCAGAAGCTACCTGCTTCACCTCACACTAATTCCACATTTCTTCGGAATGTGGGCCAAAATCCAGACATACAATGCTCTTGAACTCTGCAATGCACGTTCTGTAAGCACACCACTTCCTCAGCAGAATCACTTTTGTGTCGACATGCTTTGACTGATGGCTACCACCAGAAAAGGTCAGAGGATTTGGAACACTAGGCTTCAGACCAACTTTGTAATCAGCCTTCCGTTCTGTTTGTAAATAACGTTGTTGTTCCCTGCCCTTGAGCTGGTTCCAACTCCACGCAAAATAATGTGCAACAGAAGGAAACACTGCCCCGCGGCCCCGTCTTGATTCTGCTGAGTCCTTTGTTGCAGGCACTGTGTCAATGCATCGCAAGAAGGGGCTTCCTCCTTTTCGCCGTCTCCCTACGCTTCCTCAAGCACCATGTCCTTCTGCAGGGACTGGTCCCTCTGAGGACATCCGCCCTCCTCAGGAGCATCCTGGCTATACTTCCAGCGCAGATTTGTTTCTTCCATGGGCAGTTCACCAGCGCCATAATTCGAACAAGGACAGCTTGTAACAAAGAAAATAAAGTAACAAAGAAAATAATTTTATGGCTGGGTGTCACACTATGAGGAACGGGATTAAAGGGTCGTGGCATTAGGAAGGTTGAGAATCATTCAACACATGCCAATAGGCAGTCCTTTGATACCGTGTGGTCTAAAATCCTGGAAGATGTGTATCAGCGTCGTATCCTCCCACCATTCCAACCTGTTTCCCGAGCAAATAATCTGAGGTGGACTCTGTTGAAGAGCACATCATCAGGATTAGAAGAAGACATACTAAAATAATAAATATTATAAAGTTCATGCGTTCTTAAGGCACTAAGGAATTCTGTCATTTTATATACCAATCTGAAAACAGGATTTTACTTAAATCAGGGATTCAAGTCCTCTAAAAATAGTAAAATGGTGGTCTGAGCCCCGGTGGCGTAGTGGTTGTGCGCGGGACTGCAGCCCACTGGGATGGAGGTTCAATTCCAGCAGTAGGGCTGGGCCTCCTACTCCCACCACCGGAGAGCAGTGATGCCCCTCCAAAAAAATAGTAAAATGGTATGATGTAATGATCATGGAAGCTGCACCTACGTTTTTGAGAAAAATGACATTGAACTTGCTTTGAGGAAGTGCAGATATTCTCTCATTCCTATTCTCTCATTCCTCTCTCTTTCTCTCACACACACACATACAAGGCAATTTATATATAACCAATGTGGAAAGATAATACTGCCTCAGAATGTTTTTAAATAGCTTTATTACAATGGCAATATGTGTACACTAGAAATTTTTGGAGTGCAAAGAAGAAACCAAAAATCACTTGTAAAAATAATCTAATATTACTAAAATTAAAAATGTAAACCCACAATCCAGAAGTATTGGGGGTTGTTTTATTCTAACATTTTATGAATGTATATTTTGAATAGTAGCAATCAAAATTTTATACCATCTATGTGCTGCTTTTTCAGTTAGTGTAACATGGTGAGCATTTTCTTATTTTATTAAAATATTGCTAAACATGTTGTTCTTGTCATTTTTCTCGATAGTATGTTACTTCATTATTTCTCCTATAGACAGAGTTTGGATTGCTTACTTTTCACCACCGTTGGAAATACTTGATAATTATGCACATACATTAATTCTTTCTCCTTCAGAGCAGTTCGTAGTTTTGAACTACTGACCTTGCAGACCACAGCCCAACACATAACCAGTATCCCCCCAAGGCCCTTCAACACACGCATTACTTCTAGCAACAGGATTTTCCTTTTTTATGGAATGGGTCCTGGTAGATTATAAGGTCAAAGGGTATCAACATTGGAGTAGTTATATATATTGTTTGTCAATTTGAGGATGAAGAGTGCAGGGTAGAGCCCAGCCCATCAATCAGATCATTGCCAGTGAGGCCTCTGTATGGTCATGGCTTCCTGAGAATTCTAGGAAATCCTGGTAACTCCTCCTTGGAGGCAGGACATTGCAGCTGACAAGACACATGGAACTAGGGCCAGTGCTCTGAGCTGCAGAAACCACATGGAGCTACCCTGAAGCAACCAGGCCTCTGAAGCCAGAGAAGCCACATAGAGACCGCTTGTCAATGCTGAGTTGCTTACAATGCCACTGGATCCAAAGTCTTTCTACCCATTGGCCTGTGCCTCCCCTGTGTTCAACATCATTGCATGAACAGAATGGTAACAGAGATATGGGCTAATATCAGACTTATAGGCTTGGACTGGACTGGGATGCTTTCTTAATGTACAATTCCTTTTTATAAAAAAAACTGTCTTATATACATATGTGTATCTCTATGAATTTATTCTCTGGTCTCCCCGGGCTGCCACAAATATGTCATGTGATCTTAAGACCTACTGAAAAATTGATAACCAGATAATTTACACTCTGACACTCTTGAAATATTGAGGATCAAAATATTTTTAAGGTGAAATTATGTCTTGATTTCTTTCCATAGACTTTGTTTTGACAACAGTTTTAGGTTTGCAGGAAAATGAGGCAGGAATAGAGGGTTCCCGTCCCCCACGTACTGTTTTCTCGCTGTTATTCATCTCATACGTGAGTGTGATCCCATTGTGGTTACAGCTGGTGCGGGGACAGTCGATGGACAAATAGTGATAAATTATTATTAACCTCAGCCCATACTTCACATTGTTGTTGCTGTTGTCATTGCTGTCAGGTACCATGGAGTCTATATTCCACCTCATGATTTTCTATGACAGAGTAGCACTGCCCTGTGGGGGTTTGTAGACTCTACCCTCCTTGAGGCAGTAGTCAAGCATTCTGCAGCCAGCCCAACAGTCAGCAGTTCAAACCCACCCACCGCTCTTCAGGAGACAAAGAGGACAGTCTGCTTCTGTCAAACTGACAGCCTTGGAAATCTGAGGGAGCGCCTCTGCTTGGCCCTGCAGCATCATCCTGAGTTGGAATGAACAGATCACCCATGGGTTCTCCTGCCATCTTGACAGCGGCAGCCGGCCAGGTCTCCCTTCTGACCAGAGCCCCCGGGTGGGTTGAAACTTTGGGTTAGGAGCCAAGTGGTCCCTCTCTGTGTCTGTACACCCCTAGGAGTTCTGACAAAGGCCTAATACCAAAGATCCTCCACTACAGTGTCATGCAGACCAACGTCGCTGCTTGAAGATGCCCCACACACCACCTGTGTGTTCCCTGCCCCGGAACCCTTGGAAACCACTGCGCCCATCCCTGGCCATAGTTTTGTCTTTTCCAGATGTCCAATTAGCCAGGATGTCGCTTCTTTGGACTGCCTTCATCCACTTGTTCCTGTAAGGTGCCGTCATGTTGGTGCCAATGCATCCTGACCCTGTGCTCCCCAGAACAAAACGCTGCCGGGGGCCACACCATCCTCACAAGTGTTCTGTTTCCGCCCCTGTGGAAGCCTCCTCATCCTCACTCAGCAATCTGCATTTCCGGTTCCCCCGCGTCTTTCTGTGGCTTGGGAGTTCATGTCTTTGGACTGCTGAATACTCTTCCCCTGTCAGAGTGCTGCTCACCGGTCTGTTTCTCCGGTCACCGATCGAAAGGCAGCTTGGCTGCTTCCAATTAGGGGTAATTGTTAATAAGGCAGCTGTCAACATTTCTGGGCAGGTTTTATGTGGGCATATGTTTTCATCTTACTTGGGTAAATACCTAGGAGCATAATTGCAGGCTCACGTGACAAGCCTATGTTTAACTTCCTAAGAAATCGCCGGGCTGTCTTGGAAGGTAGCTGTGCCATTTTGCATTCTCACCAACAAGCAATGAGAGTCCTCGTTACTTCAGATCCACGCCAGCACTGGGTTTTTCCTTCTACAAGGACTTGTTCATAGCTGCTTTAACCAAAAAAAAAAAAAAAAACTCACTGCCATCAAGCTACGGCTGATTCCCAGTGACCCTGCAGGAGAGAGTAGAATTGCCCCTGTAGAAAACCCCAACTTTCTCCCAAGGAAGGGTTTACAGTTTGGAACTGCTGACCTGGTAGATAGCAGTCCAATCCATAGCCACTCTGCCATCCAGACTCCTCTTTTAGATGGCTGCTTATTGTCAGGCAAAACTTTAAGACTCCAGACGCTATCCTTTTTGAAAGCCAAGCATCATCTGATTCCTTCACCACTTCGCGATAGTACCCAGTCTTCTGTGATCGGCCCCTAAGGGAAAGAACTGAGTGGAGCCACGTTGTGAGAACTATTTGTCTTTGGGTTAGGCTCTCGACCTTAAAGTGGGAGCTCAAGTCCATCCAGAGAATACACAGCCAAAACACCAAACGCAATGCCATCGAGTGAATGCCCAACCATGGCGACCCTATAGGAGAGGGTAGAACTGTCTTTGTGAGCATGCAAGACTAACTATTTACAGGAAAGCCTCAACTTTCTCCTGAAGAGCAGCTGGTGGTTTTGAACCGCTGACTTTGCGGATCCCTTGGGACTTGAAAAAATCCACTGAAGAATTCCAATGTCTTCTCATTCCATTTTGCCACAAACTTTTTGAAGCCCTTTCCTATATTTTGCCAATGTGGCTTGCTTCACGGACCGTGTATATATTCCTGAGACATTGTACACGAAGTAACCCTCACGCAGCATTCTATAATTCTAATAACAATAAGCGTTACAGTGAGTCTCGTAAATCTAGCCAATAGTACAGATTTTAAAATGCTGGCAAGAAAAAATACAGAGGAAAGCTTTTCCGTTTGACTAATATCACTTACGTAATGGAACATGCTACTACAAAAATGATACAAGTTGGGCACAAAGCAATCGTTTCATTTACTAAAAGAAAAACTGTCTATAAATCCCTAAAGACATGTAGGACAAAAGCAACAAATCTAAAAACAGATAGCAAATATTTCCATAGTGCTTATGGAAAAATGCTAAGTCAGTAAACACGAATTTCTAATGTAAAGCAACTCCAAAAGCAATAAAGATTTGAACAAAGTCCAATTACCACAAAGTCCACAACCTTGAGAGAGCTGTTCTTAACTTCTGCACACTAAAGGCCTGTCAGCTTCATGTCCAAACCAGTTCTTTAATCTGTAAAAGATATGTTCCAGCTTTAGCGACGTCTAGTTAGACTGCATAGAGCAGAAATTTTAAATTTGGTTTTATTAATCATTTTATCAGGGTGAGGGGCTCTTATAAATCTTATGACAATCCATCATTTGATTGTATTAAGTACACTTGTACATATGTTGCCATCAACATTTCCAAAACATTTTCTTTCTACTTGAGCTGTTGGTATCAGCTTCTCTTTTTTCCCTGTCCTTCCCACCCTCACGAGTCCTACAAAATCTTAATTTTAATGAAGTCCAACTTACCTTTTTTTTCCCTTTTATGGATTGGGTTTTTCATGATATATCTAAAAAGTAAACATTGAGACCAAGATTAGCGAGATTTATTCTCTTATCTCTAGAAGTCGCATAGTTTGGTGTTTTTACATTTAAGATAGTCTTTAATTCTGGGTTATAGGATAACTAATCAATTTGAACACTTTTACCTCCAGAGTATATTTAATCTTGGCATAGGATTATAAAAATAAGTTGTTGCAGAATTTCCTGCTAAATTGTTATGGTAAATCCTTCAGCCACCCAGAATAAAAAATAGAAGAATACTTCTATTACCATTCTTAATTTGAAAGTTTTTTTTCCCCTTGATTAAAAGGCACTGCTTATTTAACTTTAAACGATGGCTTCAAGCAAAATCTTCAGTTAAGGCCAGTGTTCTCTCTCACTCTCTCTCTCTCTCTCTCTCTCTCTCTTTTTCTCATACACACACACACACGCACACACACACACACCTTCCACATAGAAGGAAATAAAGAAGTCTACATTGGGAAATGGAAAAAAATCATGATTCAAAATTTTGTCAAAATGTATTTGTACACTGGGAGGAGTCACTGCAGCAGCAAGGAAATGTTTCCAAGAGCACATGTACAATTAAGGAAAAAAATTCACTCTGTGTGCATTCAGGGCAAACGATTGTCTGTTCCAATCACAGGACATTTCCTTCATGACTTATCTATGTCTCCTGTGCTGGAAACAAAAACTTCCTATCTTCAGGGAATTGACTTTTCTTCTGGTTATAAATATCATCTCATTCTCTCACAAATCTTCTCCTTAAAGGGCTACACTTCATCTTAAAGATGGAACGCTCAAAATTATGTGACAATCCAAGTGGCCTCTTCATCATCTCAAAATGCACTAGTGGAAGCACGTAGATAAGAAGCCCTGACAATTCTCCACTTAATCCCATAAGGATTGGATCAATAATAGCATTTTCCAAAACATAGTGATAGCATACTGAGTAGTTTCAAATAAGAAAATGCGTGTCCCATGTTTGTAACCTCTCACCATACTTATTCACTCTGGATGCTGAACACATCACCAGAGCAGATGGCTGGTGTGGAGAAGAACATGACCGTGAGATTGTAGAAAGGCTTACTAACCACTTTCCATACGCAAATGACACAACCTTGCCTGTTGAAAGTAAAGAGAAGGTGAAGCACTGGCTGGTGACGATGGAGGATGACAGGGTTGCATCAACGGACTACAACTTGTAGAGAAAACAAAAATTCACACAGCTGGGCCAATAGGTATCAACATGACAGAGAAAAAGTTTGAAGTCATCAAGGATTTCATCTTGCTTGGATCCACGATCGATGCTGATGGAAAACAGTAGTGAAGAGGTTAAGTGATACATTGCACTGGGTATGTCTGCTGCACAAAAGGGCTCTAAAGCGTTTGAAGAACAAGGATTTCCTTTAAGGACTAAGGAGTGCGTGACCCAAGCCAGGGTATTTTCAATCGTCTCATATGCATGTGACGGACATTGGATAAGGAAGACAACACAAAAATTGATGCATTTCGATTATGGTGCTCGCGAAAAGCATTGACAGCACCATGAACTACCCAAAGAACAAACAAATCTGCCTGGGGAGAAGCACCACTCTGAGGATGCTCCTTAGAGGCAAGGCTGACAGGACTTCATCTCACATAGTTTGGACATGTTATGGGAGACCAGTGCCTGGAGCAGGACCTCACCCTTAGTGATGAAGAAAAGGATGGTCCTTCACAAGATGGTTTGACACAGTGGCTGCCCCAGGGGCTCCCCCATAAGAACCATGGTGAGGATGGTTCTGGACCAGGCAGTGCTTCGTGCGCCTCTACAAAGGATCTCTTTGGGTTGGAAGCAACTTGGTGGCACCTAACAGCCACAGCAGTAACACGTATTTTCCAAGGTGTGTTAGATAGGGTTCTCTAGAGAAACAAACCAGGACACTGATAATTCTATATATATTTATATAGATATAAAGACATCTAACATGAGAAATAGACGGTTAATTAATCTATAAAGCAGTACGAATGGTTCAGTGCAACTCATTTGCATGAGGCAGTTAATATACTGGCAGTCCTTGGAGTCTTGAGGGTCGCCGAGTAGTCCTCTGTAGAGCAATGCAGACTATCTGACCACAAGCAGCAAACAAGAAGACAGGTCACCAGCAGTCAGTTAGATGACAGGGTTTGACAGTCCCCAGCTCAAGAAATGTACGTTCCAGTAGCAAGGCCTATCAGGGCTTGAAGGAACCTCAACTTACGGCGACACAGTCCAGGGATTAGGTGTCCCACGGGTAGTGTAGCTTGCAAATCAAGGCAGGGACAAGCGAAGCAGCTGGCTGCACACTGATCTGAAGATCCAAGAGCAAGAGAGAGAGAGAGAGAGAGAGAGAGAGGCATTTACATCTCCGCCCTTCAGTTAATCTCGCATGTGTTCATTGGGCAATGTTGGCATAACAAACCCACCTATCACACAAGGACATACTATCTGCATCACCACTGCTGTTCTTCATGCGTCTTCTTTCCAAATCACACAACCCCGCTCTGCCTAACTTTCTACCTCTGAAAGAACTAGAGCTCAGAGACAAGGCTAAAGCTGAGATTAGGCCTGGGTCTGTCCTAGTCCAGAATCTGTGCATGTTTTTGTCTTTTTAACAAATATATTTTAATAAACTATTTCTCCCAAAGAGTGCACAGCAATATACCATGTTTTTCAGGTCATCAGACACATTTTTTCCCCAAAAAGTGGGGGGATGGGAAACGAGGGTGCATCTTAAGGTTTGAAGGTATGGTACCCCAGAACATTTTAATATATTGGTACTATTAGGTTCAGAATATTTTTTCTTGTGTTCCTGCTCTAAAAACTTATCATCAAGTGTGTCTTATGATCTGAAAAATAGGGTACCCCAAACTCATTGAGGTCAATTTGAACACTTAAGATTCCTGCCAGACAGAGAAGAACTGCCCCACAGGGTTTTTCAAACCTATCATTTTTTTTTCTTCAAGCCTATAATCTTTTTTTTCAAGCCGATAATCTTTATAGAAGTAGATGACCACATCTTTAGCCCAAATGAGTTTCAACTGCTGTTTCCCAACCCAACTATATGTTTTCCAAACTGTATGTATGTGTGTATATGTATGCATATCTGTGTGTATCTGTGTGTATATACACATACACACAAACATGGAAACATATAATACATATACAGAGATGCATATATTTATAAAATACACACATACAAACATGTACATAGAGGTATGTGTATATGTATACCTGCGTCATATATAATCCACATATATACACACATATAATCCACATACATCTATGTATATATGTCTGTGTGTAGGTGTATATATACATACATATACACATGTACATATGCGTATATATACATACACACAAATATATGTTAGCTTTACCTATTTTGTACCTTATTTGCATGTAAATCAAGAACAATGTCTCCCTTTCTCAGAAAAAAAAATTTTGTCCCAGATTAATTACAAACCTATAATGATATCTGTAGTTCTAGACTTTTAAACCAGAGTGAATATAATCTTAGACTAATCGCTTCCAGGATGGATTCCAGATTTAGCCACTACAAATGTACACAACATTTCAGCATCTATTCCAATGCAGTCCTTGGATTATACTTACACTAAGGAACCGATCAGTTTATAGGAACTTCCAGCTTATCTTCGAAACCTGTATCCCTACTTTATTTATATCCCTACTTTAAAGGAACTTACTGCATCAGTCTTGATACTTGAGTTCCCACAGTAGCCTCTCCCCACGGGGTGCTCGTGAGAATTACACCGATTTTAGAGTTAAAAGACCCAGACTCCAATGTATGCAGATGTGATCTTGGGTTAAAACAACTGTCAAACTGGTCCCTGCCGTTGTTCGAGCAGCAGCGTCTCCTGGAGGCACGCAGGGGAGATGCAATGCGGTAGCGGTGCTGCAGAGCAGAAAACGCCCTTTGCAGGCTGAGCCCTGCCCTCCTGTGGCCGGATATGCTAATTACACTTAAGAAAACGCCTTTTCTTGTAAGTGTGTCAGTTTCCCCCAAGAGCGAGAACTTGGTGCCCAAAATAACTAAATAAGTAACTGGCAGGAGGGGAGATGAAATAGGGGCCAGAAGGCACGTGTTGCTGAGACGGGAGTGGGAGATTAGGTTTCCGTCTCTTTGAATACCTCGTCTTTAAGGAAACCCCTTGCCTACCCTGCCAGGAAGCGGTTCTGACCCGTGACAGCACTCTACCGGGTTTCCGAAACGGTCAATCTTTGTGGGAGCCCACGGCCTCATCTTTCTCCTGCCAAGCAGGCGGTGGGTTTGAACCGCTGGACACATTAGAAAAGATAAGATTTAGACAGAAAAAAAAAACGTATTGAATGAAAGGTGTATCCTTCATTTTGCCCGAACGGCCCTATTTTGGAAGCTTTATTAAATAAACCAAAACCAAACTCACTGTCAAACTTTTCGTGAGTCAAAAGCCCAGTCATTCTCCCGTGGAGCTACCCGTGGTTTCAAACTTCCAACCAAACCGATCGCAGCCCAACTCATAACCACGACACCACCAGGGCTCCTTAAATGATAACATCGAAAGTGTTATTTTTTTTAATTCCCTTTGTCATTCTCCGAATGTCTTGTAAATGTTTACTGATTTGTGACACTCCTACTTTGAGACGCCTCCATTCCAATCCACCAGAGCAGTCTTTCAGAGCTCAGAATTATTTTGAATTGGAAAGGTATATCCCAAATCATCTGTTCCGGGACAAGGTATTTCCCTCTCTTTAGCGATTTGAGGCCTGGACAGGTTAAGCACACAGTGGGCAGGCGTTCAGTCCCTGGAATGTCACTGAAGCTCCATAGGAAAGCAGGAAGGTTGGTGAGTGACAGGGAAAGGGTCTGGAGTCCGGCTGGTGGGCCGTCTAACGCCACGCCCCTTCTAACACACCTGAATTCTTGAACCATGCAGCTGGCCTGAGGGAGAAACTGTGGTTTTTCCTAACAGAAGGGGGGATTGGGAGTGGGAGAGCAGGAATCCAGCAAGGAGAATCGGTATATGTCAAGCTGGATGGAGGACCTAAGAGCTGTTGCTAAGACCTCGCCTCATCTCTGCACTGCAGACATACGACCGAGGCGGAGTGGGGTGGAAGTTTGAGAGAGAAAGGTATTATATTCTGCAGAGAGAAAACAGACGATTAAAGGGTTGGGGGAAGTCTACAGGAAGGGGGGGGCAACAAAGGGAGCCTCAAAAACAGCTGGGATGACGCCCTGAAGGTCTCTACCAGGGCAGCAAAGAGAACGACTCAGACCTTGGGTGAATCTCAAAGTCTGCAGCTCCTAGGAAATTCTGCTGGAGGACAAGGAGCCCCCTGGCCTGTCTGAAGTGAGGACACCATGACGCTGGCAGGCGTGGTCAGGGGCGCCTAGTCCCATGGCCTGCACAGCTCAGCTCTCAAGACTTTTTAGAAAAACCACAAGTAACTGGAATTCTCTTAGTGTGGATGGCGAGATTCTGTCTCGGGTCCTTTGAACACGTTCTGCGGAAGGACGGGTCCCTGGCAAATGAGCGAAAAAGAGGAAGCCCCGCAACAGACTGGGGGGACACAGTGGCTGCGACGATCGGTTCAGACGTAATGATTGTGAAGATGGTGGAGGAGCGAGCAACGCTTTGTTCTGTTGTCCTGGGACTCAGGACGAATCTCAGCCCCTAACAGCAGGGGCCGGAGTCCATCCAGTTCAGAACAGAATGACCAGACTGATCTCTTCAACAGCTCTCCAAGAACCACCTTAATTAGAAACGCAACAAAACACAAAATGCGTTCTCCAGATTGGCACTCTTTCTTTCCCAGCCTCTCCCCTATTTCTTTTGTAAGCCCTCAGCAGGGGTGATGTGGGCAGGACAAGTAGCTCGCTGAATATCCAGGTGCTCTGAGGACAGGGAAGCACACTACATAATCATTCTGTATTGCTGACAATGTCAAATACCTGATTAGAGAAATAAATGCAAAGACAGTCCTATGTAAGCAATAAAATTCTTTATATCAAAGAGTAATCGCATATTAAGAAAACCTCCTAGCCCGGTCCAGATCCAATCCAAGTCTGATAGTAGCCCACATGTCTGATACCAGTCTATAAACTTCTTTTCAGGCTCACAGAGCACTCACAGTGACACTGAATGCAGGAAGATCACAGGTCAGTGGGTAGAAAGTCTTGTGGTGCCGGTGGAATGATGGAAGCAGCTCATCTGAGTGCTGGTGTGAGTGTCTATGTGTCTTCTCCAGCTCCGGGCATCTGGCTCCAACAGGGTAGCTCCATGTGTCTTGTCAATAGGAATGTGTAGCGGGGAGACCAAGCAGAGGGTCTATGTACATCTGGCCTCCAGTGAGCTATTTCTCTCTGTGGCACCTCCAAATGAGGTCATTAAGCCTGTGACCTGATTGACAGGCTAGACTCCACCCCTCCACAAGTTAGCACCAGATTATATAACTACCCCATGATGCTTTCCCAAAAGATCCATAAATGTGAACCTCCATAAATTCTACCTTGCATTTCCACCACAAGTTTTTCTTTCCAACAGATATATTTAATAGTTGATTCATCTGGATAGACTAGAAAAACAAGTCTAGGGAGACACTCATACGTGTATAAGAAAGATCTTTATATAAAAGAGTAGTTATATATTGAGAAAACATTCCAGCAAAGTCCACGTTCAAATCCATCAGTTCAATATTAGCACAGATGTCTGATACCAGTCTATAAGTTCTTCTTCAGACTCGCACAACACATGCAATGGCAGCCAATGCAGGAAGTTCACAAGGCTGTGGGTGGGAAGTCTTGTGGATCCAGGGGTGGTGGAAGCATCTCAGCAGTGGTGTGGGTCTCCATGTAGCTCCTCCAGCTCTGAGGCTCTGACTCCGTCAGCTCAGCTCGATGTGGCTTGTTAGCAGGAAGACAAAGTAGGGAGCGTGTGTGTCCCATCTCCAGGAAGGAAGGAAGACAAGAGCTCCCAGACTCCTTGGGAGACGGACATGTCTTCACAGAGGCCTCATTGACTACAACCGGATTGACAGGTTAGACTTCACTGCTTTGCAAGTTAGCAGCTTATGCAACTGTCACAAGAGTTACTTTGCTAATTGAAGAGGAGCCCTGAGGGTGTAGTGGTTACTAGTTGGGCTGCTAGCCAAAAGGTCAGCAGTTCAAAATCACTAGCTGCTCTGAGGGAGAAAAATAAGGTTTTCTATTCTCTTAAAGTTACAGCCTCAGAGGATCAGGTATCCGGCATCAAAGAATGAAAAGTCCTATCATTGTGTGCTCACTTTCCCGATATGACCGCTAGAGACAAATGAGTGTATAAGCAGAAGTGGCGAAGAAAGTTGATGGCCCCCAACTATCAAAGGATATATCGTCTGGGGTCTTAAAAGCCTGAAGATAAATGATAGACCATTTACCTGAGAAGAGACCACACCCACGTAGAAGAAGCACAACAGCCAGCGTGGCCACAAAGTGGTGAAAGGTCTAGGCAATAGTTATCAAACAGGGGGGGAAAAAACACATCACTATGTGCACACATCCCCAAGATGCCCACTGAGGACATGTGGGAACATGAGCAAGAGTGGTGAAGAAAGCTGATGATGCCCAGCTATCAAAAGATATAGCATCTGAGCTCTTAAAGGCTTGAGCATAAACAAGCAGCCATCTAGCTCAGGAGCAACAAAACCCACCATAAAAGAAGCTCACTTGCCTGTGTGATCATGAGGTGCTGAAACAATCAGGTATCAAGAATCAAAGAACAAAAATCAAATCAATGGACCAACTGACTCCCGATATCGGTGAAGACAAATGGATACAGAGGCAAACAGAGTAGAAGAAATGGATGGTGCTAAGCTATCAAATAACTGAATGTCTGGAGTCTCAAAGACTTGAAGATAATCGAGTCGCCATTCAGTGCAGAAACAGCAAAGTCCACATGGAAGAAGCACACCAGCATGTGTGATCAAGAGGGGCTGAAGGGAGCAGGTATCAAGCATCAAAGAACAACAATCACATCATCACAAATGAGGGGGAGAGCAGGGTGGGGACCTAAGGCCCACTGGTGGATAATTGGTCACCCCTTTACAGGGGAGTCACGGCGAGGATACAAGCCAGTCAAGGTGCATCCGGGCAGCGATGATGCACACAAGTTTCCTCTAGTTCCTGAAGCCTTCCTCCCCCCAACTATCATGGTCCCAACTCTACCTTGCAAATCCAGGTGGACTGGAGAAGGTACACTGCTGGAGAGAGGAGCTGGAGATATGGGGAAACCAAGACGGATGAGCCCCTTTGGGCCAGTGGTTAGACTGGAGCTGCTGGAAGGGTGGAGAGAAGGTGGGGTAGAGAGACGGAACCAATGGCAAGCATCTACACATAAGCTCCTATTTGAAGGACAGGCATCAAAGGAGTGGGTTGGGGGAGAGGTTGGGCAGTGTAAGATATGACCGAACAATAATAATTTATAAAGCATTGAGGGTTGATGGGGAAGGGAGAGCAGGGGAGGAGGGGAAGGGATGGGAAAGCCGATACCAAGGGCTCAAGGTAAAAGGCAGATGATTGAAGAACGATAACAACAGCGGACGTGTGAAGGTGCTTGGCACAGTATGTTTATTTATGCATTATGAAAAACGATGTATGCGCCCCCAATAAAATGATTTTTAATATAAATAAATAAATAAGATATAGCACCTGGGGTCTTAAAGGCTTGAAGGTAAACAAGTGGCCATCTAGCTCAGAAGCAACAAAGTCCACATGGAAGAAGGACATCAGCCTATGTAAACATGACATGTCAAAAGGATCAGCTATCAGGCATCAAAGAACAAAAAATCAAATCATCGTGAATGAGGGAGAGTGCAGACTGGGAAACCAAGACTCATCAGTAGGCAGCTGGACATCGCCTTACAGAATATTTACGGGGAGGAGACAAGCCAGTCAGAGTGCAGTGAAGCAATGATGAAACATACAACTTTTCTCTAGTTCCTAAATGCTTCCTCTAGCCGCCCCCCCCACCCCCACCCCCTGCCTCACCACCAACTATCATGATCGCAATTCTACCTTACAAATCTGGCTAGATCAGAGAATGTACAAATAGGAACTGAAAATATAAGGAATCTAGGAAAGATGTACACTGGAGTCGGAAACATGGGGAATTTAGGATAGATGATCCCTCGGGACCCGTGTTGAGAGTGGCCATACCGGGAGGGTAGAGCAAGGGTAAGGTAGAAAGGGGAAACCGATCACAAGGATCTACCTATAACCTCCTCCCTGGGAGATGGGCAACAGAAAAGTGGGTGAAGGGAGACGTCTGAATGTATAAGATATCACAAATTAATAAATTCTAAATTATCAGGGCGTGGGGGAAGTGAGGGGGGAGGGGACAAAATGAGGAGCTGATACCAAGGGTTCAAGTAGAAAGCAAATGTTTTGAGAGTGATGAGGACAACAGATGTGCTTGGCACCATGGGTGGGTGTACGGATTGTGATAAGAGTTGTACGAGCCCGCAATTTAAAAAAAAGTTATAGCCTCAGAAACCCACAGAAGCAGTTCGACCCTGTCCGACAGGGCTGCTGTGAGTCGGCATGTACTCAAGGACAGTGGGTTGGCTGGTTTTTTGTTTTGTTGGGTTGAGATGGTAACTAGTTAATAGTTCAAGTGATAAGACCCAGAATATTGCATGCTCCACGGTCTTCCTGTATTCCTTTTGTAATCAAATTCCCACGGATTATTTGTCTTCAATTGATGGTATTTAAATCATTACAACCCTTAATAAGTGTGTGATTACCCCTGCAATTCACTTACACGGCTTATGATTAGCATTGTTTGAATAACCAGGAGGATTGTGAATGGAAGGCTGTCTTGATTGCACAAGCTGGAGATGAATTGTTAACATAATGGAAGCAGCCCACGATAGAAAAAAAAAGTTGGAAATTACTTTTTAAGAGGACTTAAAGCCTTTTGGAAAAGAATATCTTAGTGTAGGTAGCATTTAATTCATGGATGCCAAGATGTGCTCCTTCGCCCCCACATTTTCATAAATCTGAAATTGAAATGCCTCTGGCTGAAGTCACCCATCAGCTACAATGTAGCTGTCATTGTATGCACCCATACAGCAAATGTGCTAGACGGGTGTCAGGGACTAGTGGATATTGCAGAGACAAGCGTTGACTTCTTTGTGAAGAACAATTCTTAATGAAGGGGGTCAGCAAAAAAAATGAGAGAGGCAGAGAAGATGCCAGAAGGAGGGTGTGTTAGTCCGGTTAGATTAGAGAAACAAATTGAGAGAGAATCATATGTGTGTAAGAAAGAGCTCTATATAAGGGGTAGTCGTAAAAAAAAAAATAAAATTAAAAAATAAAGAGTAGTTGTACATTAAGAAAACATCCCAGCCTGGTCCAGATCAAGTTCATAAGTCTGATATTAGCCCACATGTCCGATACCAATTTTTAAAGTCCTCTTCAGACTCACGAAACACATGCAATGATGTTGAATGCAGGAAGATCACGGGCCAGCAGATGGAAAGTCCTGTGGATCCAGTGGCATTGTAAACATCTCAGTGCTGGCAGGGGTCTCCACGTGGCTCCTCCAGCTCCAGGACTCTAGCTTCGCTCCATTTGTCTTGTCCGCAGGAACGTCTCCCAGGGAGCGAGCGTGTGTCCCGCCTCTAGTGAACTATTAATCTTGTTAGCGCCTCCAAATGAAGTCATCAAGCTGCAACCTGACTGACAGGCTAAACTCCACCCCTTCACTCTTAAGTCTCAAATTGATGACAGATGATGTAACTACCATCGAGGGCAAGAGTAAGAGGCCACAGAGTCAAATACTGTTCTCTACAGAAGCTTATACTCATGGCCGTGCCAGTGTGAGAGGAAGATGGACTATCCCACAGAGGTAGATAGGGTTGGCAGAGCACAGTTGTACCTTTGTTGCAAACATATTCATGACTATGGTGGAGCCTCGTGAGCACAGTGTCATGGAACCATCTTTGATATAATTAAACCCCTTGGGGGAGTAAGTCACAGGGTCTGGTGGCTCAGCACCATGGTCTTGGGAGGAACAGGGGTCTGTTGACACCACACGATCCACAAAGATTAAGCCCTTACTTTGGTGAGTAACCACTCTAGGGTCTTAAAAGCTTGTGAGGGATCACCTGAGGTGCAACAATTGGTCTCTTCTTGTCTGAATAAATTTGAAAGTGACATGATGGAATTAATTAGTCCAGTGGACTCACAGTCCACATAAACATCAGCCTCCAGGACCCTAAGAGCAAAAAAGCCCCATGGGCTTGGTCACCACCACCCAACTGCTCTTAAAGGGAGCACATTAGAAGGTCCTAGACAGAGGGGAAGAACAATATGAAGCCAAGCTCAAAAATGATTTCTTAATAAAAGATCAGGATTATTGATCACACAGAGACTAGTGGAATCTGGGACCTTGTAGTCCTTAGACACACCTCGGGTCTGAGACTGAAGGCATCCACGAGCCCATTTTCAGCCAACTGTACACAAGCCTGGGAACCATGGTGAGGAGGAGGTGAGCCAGGCAGGGTTTGGTTCTGTTGGGCATAGGGTTGCTGGATGGCCCCTGACATTCACAACAGCTACTTCACAGGGGAACAATAAAGAACACTGGTAAAGAACACACACCTTAGAATTACCCACCATTTGAGACAAAAGGGGCAGCATCTCTTCAAGGACAAAGGTCAGGCAAAAGGGGGGATTGAAAGCATTCACGATAAAGTGTTTTAAAAGAGCGTTCATGAAAGGAAACAGAATTGGAGAACAACGTCAAAAAATGATTCCAAGAAGCTGGATGCCAAGGTGAGGAAATTTTGGGAATTCTTACCCTGTGTCTTTGGGTTAAAGTCTCTGTTTTACATCTGTGCAAACAAGCTGCACAACAGTAACTTTGCTAAATAAGTCTAAGTCTTTTAGAAGCTCTCCCAGACTCACCACTGTCCAGGCCAGGCTGCCACATACCGACCTCCTGTCAGTTTCTGAGCCGAAAGTTGTGGCAGGAGTTAAAAGCCCAACCTTTCTCCTCCGGCCTGTGGGTGGATTCGAACTGCCATCCTTGCAAAGCCCAGCTCAGTTTGTAACCGCTGCACCACCAGGGTTCCTAAAAGCCCTCCTAGTAAGTGCAAACTAAAAATGCAAGCAAAGAAGCTTTTCGCCATAGTTGCATTGGCAGCATTTTTTTTCTCTTTAAAACAATGATACATTTTCATATCCACTAATGTCTTAGATTTAATAGGATGTGTTCATTATTCCCCATAAAAGTATTAACTATTTTCATTACTTTCGAGACATAGCCATAATTACCCATTACTCCTAACATGGAAACCAAATGCATTTTCTTATTTCAAAGCAAGCAGGTTGCAGTTCAGTAGCTTTTAAATCCTTCAAATGCAAGTTTACTTAAAACCTATAAAAACAAAGAACTAGATTAGGTACAATGTTGGGAACTAAAATAAATGGGACAGTCCCGGCCTAAAAGCAATTACAAGCTAATAGAGAAGTGGCAGGCGTCCCTGGGTGGTAGGAAGGGCTCATGTACTCCACTTGCTAGCTGAAAGGTCAGTGGTTTGAGCCCCTCCAGACATGCCTCTTGAAGAAAGGGCTGGCAACCTACTTTTGAAAACTATGAAGCACAGTCCTACTGTGACGCACATGGAGTCACCAGGAGTTACTATCTATTTGACATGGTCAGCTGTACAAAACCGTCATCTTCTCTTCAGGAGAAAGATGCGGCTTTCTACTTCCATCAAGATTTAAAGCCCAGAAAACCCACAGGGGCAGTTCCACTCTGTCCTATAGTCCCGCTGACTCGTCCTTGCAAAGCCATGGCCATGAGTTTGGCTTTGATAAGTGATATTGCTACTCCAGTGTGATTCAGTCATTTAAAGCTATTGAAGGGTTTTTTTTAATTATTAAATCACTTTATTCAAGGTGCTTATATGAACTGTAGCAGTCCATACATTCATTATAAAAAACAAATATGTACAAATATTGCCATCAAAAATTTCAAAACATGACTTTTCTTCTTGAACCCCTGGACAGCAGTTCCTCTTTTTTTCCTCCATCCCTGCCACCCTCAAGAACCCTTGATATATAACGCCCTGTCATGTATACAGCTCTCATACAGCCCATTCTATCCCTTCATCTACAAACCTGATATTCGTTCCCCTTGAGGGAGCTTATTTCGCCACCATTGCTGTAAGTTCCCTCACCCCCAATTCCCTTCCCCTACCCTTCTACAGTCGTTACTCCCATTACTGTTTCTGAGGGGTTTGTCTGTCCTGAATTCTGTAAATTGAAAGCACTCGTCTCTATGACAGATGTACAGCAAACTAGATGGATTTTCAAGGTAGGATGCACCAGACCTTGTTCTAGAGGACGGGAAGAGGGAGGGAGGTCATAGTGTGACAGTCTGGGGGAAGACCATTCCCGTCAGCAGGCCCATGAAGGACAAGGTGGCTGTGCACCTGGGGGGTGATGGAGCCAGGGCAGCGGTGGAGGCCCCAGCTCTGATGGGCCTGCAGGTTAATGTGCACAGTTGGATTTTGAGAGCAGAGGAGTAACAGAGCATGACTCTTATTTTGTGTGGCCTCACTTGGACTGCTCTGCTGAGAGGAGAGGGAAGAAGGGACAGGCAGAAGCGGGGTTGGGGTGGGGGGACACTTTGAATGCTAATGAGGCAACCAGGCAGGGGAGTCTTATACCCAGGTGCTATGAACAGGGAGGATGTGAGTCATGTGAATTCTTGAATATATTTCAGAAGTGGTCCTGGCTAACAGGATTTGTGGAAGGGCCGATGGTGGGATACGAGGTCAAGAAAAGAGTCCCAGATGATGCCAAGGTTTCTGGACTGAGTCATAGAATGGAATGATCTCGACAAGGGAAGGAGACATCCAGGAAACGTTGGTTCTGAGGGAACACCCGGACCTCACTTTGGAGCAGGTCAGGCTTGGAATTGGCTGGAGTATTTTGCTGCAAAGAGAACGATCACTACCAGGGATCGCCCCTGCTACATGATGGGCCTGCAGAGTTTCAGGGCTGTCTGTATCCGTTGATCAGCATCATTTGCTGGGGAGAGGGTGCCTAATGGCTTCTGAGGAGTTGGCCCTTGGGCCTGGTTGCATAACATACTCCACCTGAGTGATATCAGTAGGAGATGAGACTCCTTGGTTGTGAGATGAACTGTGCACCCATCAATGGCCCCTGATCCAAGATAATTAGCCCTGCCCGAGGGGCAGCAGTTAGGACATTCAGACTCTGGCCTTCTCCAGATCCCTGGTTGTGAGTCAGTCTTTGGCCGTGAAGCATGTCTTTAATGCAGTTGTTATATTATATCTGTTTCCTGTAATAGATTGTAGATTTGCAAGCTGTATGACTTTGTGCCTTCTGAGGCCCTTGCATTCTACCAACTGACACCACCGATGCAGGTGTCTGATCGACATTGTCAATTACAAAAACGGATTTGACAATTGTGACCCATATCATTAGGTCAAAATGGGGTGCCTTACCCCTTCTGACCCATTTTACAGTTGTTTCCATTTTTTAAAAAAGTGAAGGGGAAATACACGTGGATGAACACTCTGGTGAATCCTATCTAGTCATAGACCAGCGGCATGAGTAGCCTTCCTGTCACACAGAATGCTTTGGAAAGTGGGTTACTGCGGATGGCGTTAGGTTAAAATTTGACATTTTATCACTCGATCTCCCATTTGACCCATTTTTAATTTTTTCTGGTTTTCAGTATTTTCTCCTTTTTTTCTATTGACATTTTTCTCTGGGTTTTTTTTTTTTTGAGGGGGTGGTTGTAGTTCAAATCTTTGTTTTGTTTTGTTTTAATCATTTTACTGGGGGCTCATATAACTCATCACAATCCATACCTACATCCATTTTGTGTCAAGTACATTTGTACATTTGTTGCCCTCATCATTCTACATAAGCCCTTAATATCAGCTCCTCATTTTTCCCTTCCCTCCACACTCTCTGCTTCCCCATGAACCCTTCATAATTTATAAATTATTATTATTATTTTGTCATATCTTGCCCTGTCCAATGTCTCCATTCACCCACTTCCCTGTAGTCTGTACCCCAGGGAAGAGGTTATATGTAGATCCTTATAATCAGTTCGCCCTTTCTACCCCACCTCCCTTCCACCCTCCCAGAATCGCCACTCTCACTACTGGTCCTGAAGGGATCATCTGTCCTGGATTTTCTGTGTTTCCGGTTCCTATCTGTACCAGTGTTCATCCTCTGGTCTAGCCGGATTTGTAAGGTAGAATTGGGATCATGATGGTGGGGAGGGGGGTCATTAAAGAACTAAAGGAAAGTTGTATGTTTCATCGTTGCTATACTACACCCTGACTGACACATCTTCTCCCCGTGACCCTTTTGTAAGATGTCCCGTTACCTGTAGATGGACTTTGGGTCCCCAACCTGTACTCCCCTCATTTATAATGATATAATTTTTATTTCCTTGATATCAGATACCTGATTCCTTCGACACCTTGTGGTCACACAGGCTAGTGTGAGGCTTTTCTCTATTTTACTTTGTTATTGTTGCTAGGAATTTTGTTTGTTTGTTTTCTTTTTTAAATGTTTCTCTGTGTATGAAATCCAAGACAGGCAAATCTATAGAGACAGTCAGTGAATTAATGGTTCCTTGGGGGTATGACCAGGAAGACTGGGCAAACGGGGAGCTAATAACGATATGCACAAGAATGAAGAAAATGTTCTAAAACGGATGATGGTAATGGTTATACAATACTTCTTGTTATGTTGGAACTATTCAATTGCATGGTTTGTCAAATACATGCCATAAAAACCTATTTTGAAAGAACAGGGCGAAGGGTGAATGGTGGCCAGGGGGTGGGGGAGGTGGGAGGTGAGGGATAGAATTTCTGCCTTCCATGTGGAAGACCCAGCCAGTGCACCTCAGGTACAGGCTCTGCCTGCTGGTTCTTGGACATGTATGTGCTGCTGTTACACTAACAACTTTCAGCAGAGAGAGAGTAGGCTAAGAGAGAGTAGAAAGAAAGGTCTGGCAATCTACTCTTACAAATCAGTCAATAAAGACCCTGTGGATCACAATGTTTGGCCAGCAACCAGTTATAGGGACGACATAGAGCCAGGCAGTGTTTGTGTTCCATTATGCCCTGAGTCAGGGGCTGACTCAGCAACAGCTAACAAAACATCAAGGGGTGGAGTCTATTTCTCTACCCCATGAATGGGCCTTGCAGCTATCTTTGGACAATAGAAGTTAGCATTGGTAACAGTTCTGAACTGAGTCTCAAACCACTCTATGGTCTCTCACTCTCCCCGCTGCCTTTGCCATGAGAGCATACCTGGGCCAGGCCGCTGCTGGAGAATGAGCTAAGAGGAGTCAGTACTGTTGTGCCAGCTGAGGGTCCAGACATACATAGGGGGAAATCCAGCCAAGATCAGAAAATCCACAGCCAACCACAGTTGCCTAAGTGAGCTTTACCAAACCCAGTTCAGATCAGCAGAACTGCACGTGAGATCCACGACATGTGAACAAGAACAAATGCAGCTTCTTGTAGGCCATGGGCCTTCTGTGGTTGCCACATGATGCAGTGGAATGGGCAGCAACAGACCCTTGACCGCACACAATAATATGCAATGGATTGTGCAAGTCTGTGGCTCATATGGGCAGTTCTGACATAAATCTCCACACAGAAATGTCAAGTAGACCGTTGGGTAGGTGGGTCTGAAGTTCAGGCGAGAAAATTGTGAGAGCCATCAGCATGGTTGGGGGCTGTCAACTTTTTATTATCTATGAGAGTCCGCTCACCCCTGCAGTGTGTGTGTCTGCATCTAACCCTCAACAACTTTATTTCCCCTGTAGAGAATTGCTCTCCGGCTACTGAAGTTGCTTTGATCCTATCAGTCACTAGTCATAGAGACCCTATGAATGGCCAAGTAGAACGGGGTTCCACAGGATTCCCTATGACTGATTGGTGTTTTTTATAAGTAGATCATTGGGGCCTTTCTTCCAAAACCCCTTCCTGTGGATTCAAACCTCCCAGCTGATGGTTAGCAGTTGAGCATGTGAACCTTGGTACCATCCAGGGACACCATTGCCACCGCCACAACCAGAGAGCTAGAAATCACCATCCCACTCCCCCATCCAGACAATCCCTGTCTAATAACTAACACGGGTGGGTAGATAGGAAATAAAGAAAACAGAAGTTCAGGGAAGGGATTGAAAACCGATGAAAGGAAAATGCTGAAACCTCCCCATCCAGGATCAGGCACAGTACCTTCTCCGGGTCTTTGACTGCCTTCATACTGCCCTATTTCCTGACTCCCCTCACTTGCCCCTCTCTTCCTCTAGTGTCTCCCTTCTGAAGTCACTTGCACAAAGGTCTTTGTCTCAGGATCTGCATCGGGGACACCCAACCTCCAACAAACCCATGAATGGTCTTCAAGGCCATGAGACTGGATGCACTGCCAGCTGTGGAGGGACTTGATATTCATGTCTATTCATTCTGTTTAATATTTTAAGACACTTTCTATTTTGACTGTTATTTTTTTAGCCAAGACAGTGCTGGATGTTTCCAAAGATAGTCTGCCAATGGGTGGAGGGATTTCTATAACAAATATTCAAGATTCAGCCAAAATAGAATTTCCTAAACAAGTCAACATCCTTTCCACATATAAATATTGGCTTCTGGATACAAGAATTAAAAAATGACTGGAGGACTACAAGCATAAAAATGACTAGAGGAAGGCAAGTGGGTGTGCGCATGTGTGTGTTGAGGTAGGGACCCTGTGAGTGTTGTTGGACCCCCTGGCTGGTGTCAGAGGTCAACTTGAATGCCAACCCAAAATTAGAAGTTCAAATCTGCCCAGGGGTGCTTTGCAGAAAAGGTTTGGAGGTCTGCTTCTAAAGCATCATTCATTGGAGCACAGTTCCATGTGGCACAGCTGGTTTGGGGGTTTACAAGTAATGCTGATCAACAGGTAAAGCAAGGAGCAATCCCCAAGGAGATAAACGTGAACATGTAGCCTCTGGATTCTGGAATGTTTTGCCTACTATTTACCAGCATTTTGATCATTACCCCAAAAGCACATCATCATTCATTTTAAACTATTTATCGATTGATGGTCTCACTTCCACTGCATTCACAAAGATTCACAGTGACTGTATAAGACAGGGGAGGACTGCCCAGTGAGTTTCAGAGACTGTACCTATTTAGGAGAATACAAAGTCCCATCTTTCTCCCAAGGAGCGAGTGCCTGGTGACTTCACATTGCTGACCAGGCGGTTAGCAGTCCCGCTCTCAACCATTCCGTCACCAAGGATCCTGATGCCGGAAAGAACGTTTGCCTTGAACAGCGTGCTCTTTCGAAGATGAATCTTTCAACTCTCATAGGGAGCTACAGTCTGAGAAACCCACGTGGGCATTTCTACCCCACCCCGTCCTGCAGAGTCCCTGTGAGCCGGTGTTGACCGAGTCCAGCTTCTTCTCCCTCCCCCGGGTGGTGTTGGCTTTGAACTGCTGCGCTTGCAGTTGGGAGCCCAATGTGTCACCACAGTGCCTCCAGGGTTCCTGAAGAGCGATCTACATGGGCTCAAATTGACAAGAGCAACTCACACGCTGACATGGAAGCTAAGGGAGGGAGCAGTGGGTGTGTGTTAATAAAGCAGGGCCCTCTGTGAGAGAGAGGGTTCACATAGCGGTACAACTTGAAGAAGGAAACCAGTGTCACTGGATCGTACATGTGTATCCTTCCAGCAGGATTTGGGGGTGGAGGTGGGAAAGGATTAAGACTGACTGACCGGGCTGAGCCCTGGTGGTGTACTGGTTGTGTGCGGGTCTGAAGCCCACAGGGCTGACAGTTCAAATCCAGCAGCAGCTCTCCAGGAGCAAGGCTGGACTTCCTACTCCCACCAGGGCAGTGATGCCACAAAACAAACAAACAAACAAAAAAGACTGACTGACTATTGACTACTACCTGGCTAGTACCGTGCTGGGGACAGAGGTATAATAATGGACTGGTCACACACATTTGGTCTTCAACACACACATTGGCTGTCGGTGGGAGGTGGGAGGGAGGAAAGACAGATGTGAGCTAGTTATGTAAACAATCATTTACTTACAGGTATAGAAGTTAGAAAGGAAACGTACAAGGAGTCCTTAGGGCAGATAATGAAGGGCTAACCTAACAGCCCTGGTGGTGCGGCCAACTAAGTGTTGGATTGACAACCACAAGGTCAGTTGTTCAAATCCACCAGGCGTCCTATGTGAGAAAGATGAAGTTGCCTGCACTTATAAAGATGAGCAATGACCCATAAACCCTTCTAAGGGTGACTATGAGTTGGAATGTAACCAAAGGCATTGGTTTTGGTGTTTGGGTTTTAACCTAATCTTGACTCACAACAAAGGCCCTCCCAGTGGAATCTGAAGGATGAATACCATGGAGTGTGTGTGTGTGTGTGTGTGTGTGTGTGTGTAGGATGAGGGGAGGGGAATTTACTTCCAAGTCAAGCTTATCTGACATTAAATCCAAACCATTAACCCAAGAACATTCAAATAAAACCATGTACGCTTCACCTTCTTTACATGCTTTTTTCAGAATGTGGGTTTTGTCTGAGTCTGAAACTTCTCTGCCTGGAGGACATTCCTATCTCTCTCTCAAGATTCAGTTCATACTCCTTCCTCTTTAAAAGATTTTTGTGACACCAGAACAAGGAACCACTCCTTCCTCAATGTTTCTGGTACATTCTTGGCACACCACAAAAACCAATGTCACTGCCAGGAGTCAAATTTTACTCAAAGCAGCCATCTAGGACAGGGCAGAACTGTCCTGTGAGTTTCTGAGAGTAAACTCTGTGCATGAGCAGAAAGTGTCCTCTTTATCCCAGGGTGGTTTCAGCCCAACACATTACCGCTGTACCACCAGGGATCTTTGGGTACATGCCGGTGTGCCTGCCCCATCATCAGACTGCGGATCCCCTAACAGCAGAGACTCTTTCTTGCTTTCTCTGCCTCACGGCACTTTTTTTGTCCCCAACACTTCACAGTGTAAGGTGAAGGAACTAGAGAAGATGAGGTTTCAGTGTGGACGGAGGTCAGAGGGTGGAAGGTCTGAAATGGCATTCGAAGGGGTTTGAACTTGATTATACAGAGCCCCGGGAGTTCCTCAATAAGAGTGGCATTGTTGAGCGATGTGCTTCATAAAGATAATGCTGTTCACAGAGTATGCCTAGGCATAAGCAGGGAGAAACTGGAGGTGAGGAGGACAGTTAGGATGGTCTCAAAGTAGCCTGAGTAAGCAGACCCAACTTCGGTCACTCAACTCAAATCTCATTGCCATTGAGTTGATGCGAACTCACAGAAGCTCTGTAGGACAGGGTAGAACTGCCCCCATCGGTTTCTAAGACTCTATGGGAGTAGAAAGCCTTGCCTTTCTCCCACGGAGCAGCTGGTGGTCTTGAACAGCTGACCTTGGGATAGCAGCCCAATGGGTAACCACTGTGCCACCAGGGCTCCTCTAGATTAGCGTACCAGAAAGGGGCAGCAGGAAGAGTGACAAAGGAACAGCGGAAGCTTCAGAGGCTGAGAACTGGCTTCACATGGGACATTCGCTCCAGGGCATTTGCCCCTCTCCAGGGACTGCCCTTCATGTAAACTCGATGATGTTTCTTAGGAACTTTCCAGAAGCACAGAAATCTTCTAGCGAGGTAATTAAGAAATGGTTCCTGAGCCCCGGTGGCACAGTGGTTGTGTGCAGGACTGCAACCCACAGGGTTGGCGGTTCAAATCCAGCAGCAGCTCTCCAGGAGCAAGGCTGGGCCTCCTACTCCCACCAAGGCAGTGATGCCAAAAACAGAAATGGTTCAATTCTTCAGAGACTGGCTGAATGCTCTATGTTCTTTCTCCCATTATGATTTATCAAAAAAGTGCAAGAACATCATCATTCCTTTGTGGTTCAAGCCCACAAGTTTCTCATTACGTCACCACTTGACAAAATGCTAAGATGGCAGTCATAGCCAGGGTTATTTTCAGAAGCTTTACTGCATCCTCTTCTGGATTCTAGCTCTCCTCTGGAAGCTAGAGCTTATACTTCATATTTTATTGCTCCATTTCCCAGTAGTTTTAAGTAATGAAACTATAGATGATTATGTGGATGTGTTTGTTCATTAAACACAAATGAAATGAAAAAACAGCATACAACATAACCACACTGTCTTACTAATTGTGTACCAGAATCATGAAACAGATCATTTAAGATTCCCAACGCATGTGAATGTTCATTTCTCTGCCCTACATACATTTTACAAGATGTTTCCAATGTAACCTGGAATCCAAATGAGTCAAACCTAATGTGGTGTGATTAGCGTTACTTATCTTTCGACTATTATTATCTATATTGTGTGTGTGTGGCATCACTGTCCTGGTGGGAGTAGGAAGCCCAGCCTTGCTCCTGGAGAGCTGCTGTATTATATATCTTTTTTGCTACCATTTTTTTCATTAATTTTATCAGAGGCTCTTACAGCTCTTAAAACATTCAATACATCATTTGTATCAAGCATATTTGTACACATGTTGCCATATTCATTTCCAAATATTTTCTACTTTAGCCCTTGGTATAAGCTCCTCTTTCCCCCTCCTTTTAAAAAAAAAACATTCCATTGGGGGCTTATACAACTCCCACAATGGTCAAAACACACATCAATTGTATGCATACCACATTTGCACACCTGTTGCCATCATCACCCCCCAAAATCCTCCCTTCACTTAGGCCCCCAGTACCAGCTTTCCATATTCCCCCTCTCCCCCCTCCCCCATAAACATGCAATAATTTACACATTTGTGGTAATTTACACAATGCCCACAAGTTTCTGATTACGTCACCACTTGACGAAATGCTTAGATGGCAGTCATAGCCAGGGTTGTTTTCAGAAGCTTTACTCCATCCTCTTCTGAATTCTAGCTCTCTTCTGGAAGCTGAACTTATACTTCATATTTTATTGCTCCATCTCCCAGTAGTTTTAAGTACAGAAACTGTAGGTGATTATGTGGGTGTGTTTGTTCATTAAACACATTATTTTTACCTTTCCATATCGTACACAGTCCACTGTGTCCCTTCACCCACTTTCATGAATACCATTTTGAAGTCACCATCTAGGGCTCTCATAAATATTGATGATGCATATGCATAAATATTGATGAGGCCTGTGGCTTACCAGTTACCCATTGGGCTGCTAACAGCAGCATCAACAGTTCAAAACCACTGGCTGCTCCATGCTTTCTACACCCATAATTGCAGTAGCAGAAACTTGCAGGGACCTTCCTACTCTGCCCTATCAGGTCACAAGGAGTCAGAAGTGACTCTATGGCAGGGAATTTGGCTTGAGTGACTGTGTGCTCAGGCATAGCAACAATTGTGAGGCTGGTCCAGGATCAAACAACATGTCCTTCTCTTATACATAGGCGTGTTATGAGTTGGAACCATCTTGATAGCATCTAACAAAAAATAACAGGTCTTATCTAACAACAAACAACAGCCTATATGTGCCAACCACTGTATTTTATATATTGATGTACCTAAAACTTTAGCCTTCATAAAATTCCTGCAAAATATATGTGTTAGTCCGAGTAGACTAGAGAAACAAATTCATAAACATGCATATGTATATAAGGGAAAGGTTTATATACAAGGGAAATTGAACATTGAGTAAAACATCCTTGCCCAGGCCATAAGTCCAATATTAGCCCATATGTCTGATACCACTCTCTAAAGTCCTCTTCAGACTCACGAAGCATATGTAATGACACCAGGATAATCACAGGCCAGTGGGTGCAGAATCTTGTGTATTCAGTGGTGTTGTAAGCATCTCAGCACTGGTAGGGCCCTCTCTGTGACTTTTCAAGCATCTCAGCACTGGCAGGAGTCTCTGTGTGACTTTTCAGGCTTCAGAGGTCTGGTTCCATCAGGATAAATCCATGTGACTTCTCCTCCTGGATGTCTCACAGGGAGTCAGTCTATGTCTTGTCAGTAGAGCATCTCGAAGGAACTGAGTAGAGAGTCGCTCACCTCCAAGGGGAAAATATGGCCAGCTATCCCAGAATTCTCAGGTGAAAGTCATGCCCACACAGAGGTCTCATTGACTATCTCCAGATTGACAGGCTAGACTCCACCCCTACACTCATAATTCTCAAATTGACACCAGATTGGTTGACTGCCACAATATCTAACTGTCTCTATTTTGTAGTTGAAGAAAGAGAGGGTCAGAGTGACTTTGGGGATTCACATCTGGCTCACTCTATGTCCTCTCTAGCAGGCAGCTGCTCTTTAAATGAATCACAGCAGGTCCATCCCAGCAAAGCAGCAACCAAGCGCATGTTGAAAACCCTCCCTAAAATAGACAAATAGCACAAGGCTGCCACTTATTCTGCCCTGGAGTCAGAGTAGACAGCAAACCTCAATGAGGAGAAAGAAAGCTGATTCTCAGCAGCCAACAGTATACTATATGCACAGCACAAACTGTATACACAAAGTTAGCTCTCAACTTAGAATCATTCCCCTTTCTCACGTCACTGCCCTCTCAAATGGTCATGGCCCATGTCAAATATCAGAAGACGATTTAGCCATTAGCATGTCGCAGTCGTTTCTGATGCTGCAGTGTCATAAGTGACCTCACTCTTTAAGTTTTTTTTTTTCCTGTGTGTGAGAAGAACTTTGAAGTGGTGTAGAACAATGTTTCAAGCATTTGAACGTGCCTGTTGGCCGATTGATCTTCACAACCAAACCGAGAATGGCTTGGAGCTGATTGTTGCTGTTTGTGTCTATTGCTTGTGGTCACTAATGAAAACTGAGGGAATTCTAGAGCCCTCGTGAGGAGAAAAACAGGGCTTTCTACTCCCATAGCAAGTTACAGTCTCGGAAATTCAACAGAGGTGGCTCGACCCTGTCCTCTAAGGTCTCCAGGAGTTGACATCGATTCAATGTCAGGGAGTGAGTGAATGTCTTTGAGTAGTAAAAATGGTAAAAGACATGACTACTAACCAAAAGGTTGATGGTTCAAACCATCAAAGACACCCCAGAAGAGAAGTTTCATGAGTTGCTTCTGAAAGATCACAACCACGAAATCCCACTGGAGGACAAGCCAGCTCTGCAATGTGTGGGGCCACCTGCAGTTGAAACAGATTCCATGACACTTTCTCTTTGGTTCCATTAACCTGGATCCTATAGTCCCCAGTGATGCAATCGGTTAACATACTCAGCTGCTAACCATAAGATTGGAGGTTGGAAACCATCCTGAAGATCTTTAGAAGAAAAGCCAGGTGGTTCACCTTCAAAAGTCAGCCATTGAAGATCCTCTGGAGAATGGTTCTACTCTGACACAATGGAGCCACTATGAGTCAGAATCTACTGAATGCCAACTAATTTGAGTTAGTGGGATCTGGAATTAAGCCCACTTCTCACTCTAAGTCCATTTGGGCTTTCATGGGCTTGAAAGTGCTTACTGATATATCTAAGAAATTTGTAAATATATGTGAAGGAAACAAATATTAAAGTTGTCAAGGATTTTATTTTAATTGGGTCAGCAATCAATGACCATTAAAGAAGCAGCCAAGAAATAAGAGGACACATTACATCTGGCAAATCTGCTACATAAGGCCTCTTAAAAGGGCTAAAAATATGTCACTTGACTAAGTTGTACCTGGTTTGAGCTGTGATCTTTTCAATCCTCTCATGCATGTGAAAGCTAGACAATATAGGAAGATGAAAGAGTAATTGATACCTTTGAATGATAGTGTGGGTGAAGACTATTGAATATACCACAGACTGCGAGAAAAACAAATATTAATCCTGGAAGAAGAACAGCCAGAATGCTCCTTAGATGCAAGAATGGTGGGACTCGGTCTCATGTTCTCTGAGCATGCTGTCAGGAGAGACCCATCCCTGGAGGAGGGCATCAAGCTTGCAAAATCAGCAAGTCAGTAAAAACTGGAAGATCCTCAATGAGATCGGCTGAAATGATGACAGCAACAATGAGCTTAAACATAGAAATGATTGTGAGAATGGTACAGGATGAAGTAGTATTTCATCCTGTACTACATAGGGACTCTATGAGTCAGAAAAGACTCAGGTGCACCTAACAAATACAGTTCTCTCTCTCTATCTCTCTCTCTCTCTCTCTCTCTCTCTCTCTCTCTCAAGCATCCCATCCCTCACAACCTCCCTTTCACTCTCTTGATCTCTCTTAAGTACTGACATTTGTCAGTGAATCTTATCGTTATGCATGACAAAACATGAATAGTCAACAGTCATACATACTCTTACATCCGCTTTCCTTCAAGATCTGTAATTAGAAGATCAGAACTGTTAAGTTGTCAAATTGGATGGTTTAAAATTCCCTGCCTTCCTCTGGCCCACACTTCACCTCCAGTGAAAGCTACCAAAAGGTGAAGGGGAGAACTCTTGAATAATTCACACAAGACACTACATGATTTTATATAGGAAACCTACGCTACTACTGAGAAGGAAAGTGGCTGTATTTTTAATCAGGAATATGTGTATCAAAAATGAAAGACAAACACACTGCCTTCTAATCCATTCTGACTCAGGGTAACCCTTTAGAACAGAGTAGAAATGCCCCTGGTGGTTTCCCAGACTCTTTAGGGGAATAGAAAGTCTCAGCTTTCTCTTGAGGAGTGACTGGTGATTTCAAGCTGCAGGACTTACAGTTAGCAGCCCGCTATGTAACCACAACATGACCAGGTGTCATATATATGAGTTACTTTACGTCAGCATTGATGTAATGGCAGTGAGTTTGGTTTTTGTTTGGTGGCTCAGTGGGTTATGCACTGGACTGCCAGACACAATGATCAGGGGTTCAAACCCACCAGCAGCTCTGAGGAATAAAGATAAAACTCTCTACTTCTGCAAAGATGGACAGTTTCAAAAACCCTAAGGAGCATTCTCCTCTGTCCTATTGGGTCGCCGTGAGTCCAAATCAACTCAGTGACAGTGGACCAGTGATTTCCTTACATTGTTGCAGACCTGATTGGGGAAAGTTAGGGACATCAGAACCCAATTTTCTTTTCTTAATTACTTATTTTTTCAAATCTGGATTGATAATAAGCATACATAACATGTTTAAGGTGGTAAAAGGTATTATTCCAAGATATAGCCCTAGGATTTATCGTCTTTGTCAATTCAAATAAGTTAGGTGCATTAAAACCCAATAGTTCATAACAGATAGGAATATGATAAAGAATATATAACAGATTTTCAATATATTAGATCAGAAAGAAATTGACATTTATATGTGCCATTTTTAAGAACAATTTTTAGAAACTGTTAGGAAATTTAGAATATAGTACTAAGCCCATTGCCTCGTAGGCAACTCTTTATAGTTTTCAAGTTATAACTCTTTTTTTACTTTCATTTATTGGGGGTTCTTACAACTCTTGCTACAAACCATACATCAATTGTATATGACACGTTTGTACATATATTCCATCATTCTATTCTAGACATGTACTGTCCGTTGAGTTCTTGAGATCAGCTCCTCCTTTTTTCCTTCCCTCCTCCCCATCCCCCCAACCCTCATGGCCCCTGATAGATTATAGATTGTTAATCATTTTTAAATATCACTCTGAACGCCATCTTCCTTTTCCTCTGGTTTCTGTTGTACTTCCCCGCCCTCCCTCCGGGTTATACATATTTATAGGAGCAGACAACCTCCTCTTTCTCACAAGGAGTGCTTGATCGGTTTGAACTATTGACCTCAAAGCAGACCAATGATTAGCCAGCAGTACAATAGGATACATATCAAAATGAAGTCAACTTATATGCTTGTCTATAATTTGACAAACATCCAGCTTACACCTGAAATTCACATAAACAAATTCACACTGTTCTGTCCATCCACCACATGGCTATGATATCAAGTAAACTCAGTAACAGAAGAAAGGATGCTATGTGACAAAAAGTGACAGTGTCAGGACTGACTTGCCTCTAGAATGATGAGATGAAAAAACAGACTCTGGAGTCAGCAGGCCTGCGTAAAATTTACAACTCATGAGTATATGACCTTAAACATGTTTCTGAACCTCTGTTTAAGTTAATCAAAGTAATGCAATTCCACATCAATCTATTAATCCTACTGTCATCTGTAATAAAGTGAACTGAAGAGTGCACCATTTCCCAGTGAAACAGAAGACAAAATGACTTGGAGAGATCACAAATGCTAAAGAGTCGATCACCAACCCCCATTCCTGCTCGGCTCCCTAACCACCTGAGGGCTGAGTCAGACAGAGCTCACAAATTAAAGGACCGTCTTACAGACTCCCAAGCACGTCTAAGAGTTTACCCTCCACTGGTAAGCTTGGGGGTCCCTATGGTGGCTACAAAATTGGGATTTTTGTTCCCACTAACTTCTCAGGGTGCCAACACTTAGTGATCGCCAAAGCTTCCTCTCACTTCTGACCTTCTGGCTTCCACTACTCCCTCAGTTTATTAATCACTAAAACGACTCACAGAGCTCGGGAGGGAAAAATAAAGTAGAGTTAGCAATTACAGTTGTATTGTAGTAAAAAGGATACAAATGAAGAGGCACCCCCCAAAAGCACATACTACCGTCCCATGTGCAGAAATGTACGTCACCAACCAGGAAATCCATGAAACTCCCATGTCCAGACCTTCCCTGGGGTCTTCTTATGACATCATTGCTGACCATTCCTGAGCTCAGCCCATATCACGAGGTAGTCATTTCAGCCTGGCCAGCCTCCATCTGAGTCACGTCATTACCCAAAGTTCTCAGATGTGGTTTGGAGACCTCAACAAAGACACTTCAAAGACTGGGGAAATTCCAGGGTTTTAGAGGCTTTCTCTCAAGTGTCTGGCAAGTAGACACTTTTCCCAGAGGCTAACCCAAGGTGCACTTATTTATTTGAACTCACGCCATCTTCAAGTCATTTTGTCTTCTGCTTCATTGAGAAATAATGCAGAGTAGCACCCTACTTAGCCTAAGTGTTACCGTTTATCTTGTTACCCTTGTAAGAAGGCAGCCAGTGGCAGACTCAGGTGGGTAAATAAGCATCACCAAAATGTTGCAGAGAAACCCAATAAAATCTATAAATGAATTATGGGAAACCACTCACTGGAGGTTAATGGACTGTGAAGAAACTGCTTTCCAAGATGAGTGAGAACAGATGGAAGATTCCAACTGGCCCATCTGTAGGCAAGTGGACCTCCCCTTACAGAAGGGTCATGAGGAGGAGACAAGTCAATCAGGGTGCAGTGTAGCAATGATGAAACATACAACTTTCCTCTAGTTCTTAAATGTTTCCTCTCCCCAACCCCCAACCCCAGACCCAATATCATGATCCCAATTCTACCTTACAAATCTGACTAGACCAGGAGATGTACACTGGTACAGCTAGGAACACAGTGAATCCGGGACAAATGATCCCTTCAGGACCAGTGGTGAGAGTGGCAATACTGAGAGCGTGGAGGGAAGGTGGAGTAGACAGGGGGAACCAGTTATAAGGATCTACATATAATCTCCTCCCTGGGGAACAGACAACTGGGAAGTAGGTGAAGGGAGACATTGGACAATGTAAGATATGAAAAAATAATAATAAATTATAAATTATCAAGGGTTCATGAGGGGGGGGAATGAGGAGCTGATACCAAGGGCTTAAGTAGAAATGCTTTGAGAATGATGCGGGCAACAAATGTATAAATGTGCTTGACACATACAATGGATGGATGGATGGATTGTGATGAGTCATATAAGCCCCCAATAAAATGATTATTTAAAAAAAAAAAAGCAAAAAGAAGCAATCAAATGGCCCAGGATTTTCTAGGTTAGACATTGGGTCGGATATTAGGATTCGGTTTAAGGGAGAAATGAGATTCTCCAGAGAATAAAAAGTATAGTAACCTTTTAAGATCTTATCCCCAGGTTCATGTACAGACAAAGGAAGAGAAAGCATTAATAGCTCTATCAATTGGTGCACATGCGTGCGCATAAAGATAAGTAGACACAAATTTGCTAAAGTTAAAGAGCAGCAACATCTGCTGATTAGAATACCCTTGGTCATCTCTCTGTGGCATTCTGCCAGCTGAGGGCAGCTTCCTGGCCTGGGGATTGAGGAGCTAGCTGGAGGAGGCGGGGAAGGAGCAGTGGAACTGCAGGAGTATAATTCTCACAGACCACCCTGGGTCAGATAAAAATATTAGAAACTTTGGCTCTCCACCCAGGCACTGAAAAACCCACAGGCCTGCCTCTCCGATAGCTGGAACAACACAAACTACCAAGCCAAGTGGGGATGAAGCAACAGAGCATCTGAATTCAGGTGTAAGTGGAGAACACAAATTGCAGGGAGCTCCAGCCCCCCTCAACAAATCTAATCTCATTCCCTGAGGTACAGCCCCAGATCCTAAAACACCCAAAAAAAGTCCTAAAACAGTCACTCCGGGTCTTAAAAAAAAAAATGTTCTGGAATGCAGCCATCACACTCCTGGTTCATTGACAAAGTATTAGCATAGTAAAACAAGGAGAAGCTGCAGAGTTTTATAAACTCCCGATCAAAACAGAGAACCCAAAAAATATATACATTAGCAGCTCTCTGGCATCTTATTCTATTGTGTTTCCTATTATCATTCTTAAAACTTTCCTCTCTTGCCCATTCCTTTAATTTTCCTTTCTTTAATCTAAATATCTGAAGTTTTACTTCACAACTCTTTTAAGCTCTTTCAGTTTCACTTTTCTTCTCACCAAATATTTTCTTTTTCTTTCTTTCTTTCTTTCTTTCTTTCTCACCAAATACTTTCCTTCTTTCTGATCCTCATAAAACCAAAAGCTGACACTATTCATACAGTTTTTTAAGTGTTTGGTTCTGTCAAATGCAACGACCCATTCCTCCATCATTGCAGATTACACATTTGGGGGACCTAATCTCCCTTCCTTTAACCTACCAAACAACACTACCTGATACCTCCCATTTTTCTGACCCACTATACTTTTGCTCTCCCTCCCCTAACACTTCCTCAGCCCCTTTGTGATCATTCCCGTAACACCTAATCTAACACACTCCTTTAGATTCTTAACACAAACTGTCCATCACCCCTCTATTACACTATCCAACAGAGTTAGTCACTCCCACATAACACCACCTACTTAACACCCCTAATAGTGACTCTGAGATGTTAAGGGACCAACAGGAGATATCAGTACACACACACACACACACACACACACATCATTGAATACCAACCAGATCTAAATGTCTCCCTGAAAACGAACAGGTTATAAATCTACCAGAAAAATAATTTGAAAGAGTGATGATTGCACCTTCCTCCAAGAGGAATCCCGCCTGCTGATTCACCCTCTGCAGTGTGACATGCCACTGGGGAAAGTCCCCCATCTTCTACCGGAGGATGCCCTGCCTGCGTGACTGCGGGAGAGCTGGCCCAGCCTCTGTGGTCCCACATGACTGAGGGAACTTTCTCCCACCTGCCATAGTGCCTCACACAGCCTAAGGCAACTCCACCAACACTCTCCAGCACTCTACTCTGCTGCAAGAACTTCTGCACCACCTCTGTAGCGATCTAGCTGACCAGGGAAATTTTGCCCACCATCCTGGTGTTCTACACCAAAGAGGGCACAACCACCTGCCTTCTGCAGCACTTTCATTGCAGCAAGCACCCCCACATACCCTCTGGGGCACCCCAGCCCTGGTCATGGCTTCTTATGAGATCACCAGTGAAGCACCTTCCTCAAGGGTGTGCAACCACTCAACCAGCGTCCCCTGTGAGGACCATCGATTTTGCCCTCCAAATAGCAGAATACTACTGGTTGACTAGGAAAAGAGTGAAGCCACAGGAGGATAAATCGTTAGGCCAATCCCACAGTGCAATTAGTTGCAGGCAGTTCTAAGAAGTGTTCCTATGAGTCTCCCAGAGAGAGTCCAGAACTCTTCAGCTCTCTGGAAAAGTGGCACCAGGTTCCTCTAAAACAATGTAACATAAACAGCAATCAACCCCAATGACCTCAATGTGAAAAACAGGAGAAACAAAAGGCAATTCCAGAAGATGTCCTGAACATAATGACATACATAAAAGAAGGAGACATGGATCTGCCACAAAAAGAAATTTTCAGAATGCTGCTTAGAGGCACACAGGATATGAGGGGAACAATATAGGAAAAAAGAATGAAATGATACAGGAGATAAAGGCCACACACCAAAGGTAAAGGCAAGAGCTTGAGGATGAGATAACAAAAGCCAGTAGCAAATTAATGAACTTCACCAACCAACTGGAGGAGGCAGAGAAACACACCAGTACTTAAAGGACCGTCAAGAAAACTTTAAGACACGTAAGATTTAAAAAAAAAAGTCTAAAAAGATAATCAGAGAAGCTGAAGAAAATCTGATACTATAAAAGGGAACAACATCAGAAAAATTGGATTAACAGAGGAAGGAGCAACAAAGAAGTCAACTGCCAAAATAGAGAATTCTTGAAGGAAAACACTACCAGTTTAATGAATGAATATGTTAAAAGAAACCCAACCCTACAAAAGATCCTTGTTGACCCAGTATGAGCACAAGAACAGAACTCACCAAGCACAAATAAGAGACTGCCACATAAAACAATCTCACCCAGAGGGCAACAAAGAGAAAGTAACCTCCAAGATAGCATTGACTTAAGGGTGAAAAAAAGTCAAAGGTGAAAAACACACACAACACACCGATAAGTAAGGGAGATAGGCAAGTACTTCCTCAATGCAAGAACACTTTGTTCTATTAAACTGGCATTCCATGATGCTCACCTTCCCGACTTGATCGCTGAAGACAAAGCAGGCACATAAGCAAATGTGGTGAAGTAAACTGAGGGTGCTCGGCTATCAAAAGATATAGCATCTGTGGTCTTAAAGGCTTGAAGATAAACAAGCAGCCATCTAGCTCAGAAGCAACAAAGTCCACATGGATGAAGCACACCAGTCTGTGTGATCAAGAGGTGTCAATGGGATCAGGTATCAGGCATCAAACAAAAAGTCCTATCATTGTGGATGAGGGGCAGTGTGGAGTGGGGACCCAAAGCTAATCTGTAGACAGCTGAACATTCCCTTATAGTAGGGTCTTGAGGAGGAGATGACCCAGTCAGGGTGCAGTTTAACAACGATGTAAAATGCAACTTTCCTCTCGTCCTTTAATGCTCCCCCTCCCCCATCTCCCTCCCCTCCCTCATCATGATCCCAATTCGACCTTACAAATCTGGATAGACCAGAGGGTGCACTGGTATAGATAGGAATTGGAAAATCGGGGCATCCAGGACAGATGAAGCCCTCAGGACCAATAATGAGAGTAGTGATAGCAGGAGGGGAAGGGGAAGGTGGGGGAGAAAGGGGAAATTGATCACAATGACCTACATATAACCCCCTTCCTGGTGGATGGACAACAGAATAGTGGGTGAACGGAAACATCGGTCAGTGTAAGACATGAAAAAAAAATAATTTATAAATGATAAAAGGTTGGTGGGGGGGCAGTGGGGAGGGAGGGGGGAAATAAGGAGCTGATACTAAGGGTCGACTAGAAAGCAAATATTCAGCATGATGACGGCAACAAATATACAAATGTTTGATAAATGGATGGAAGTATGGATTGTGATAAGAGTTATACAAACCTCCAGTAAAATGATAGAAGAGAAAGAAATCAACAAAAAAGTAAATGTCTAGAAATAATTGGGACAACTGTCCCTCCTGCCGGCTCCTCTGGCTCAGGCCCCAGCTCACTCCAGAGTTCTCAGGCTCCCCGCTTTCTGCCCGGCACTGTGCATGGACTTGGCTGTTGAGATCATGGCCTCCCGGGAGGTGAGCGTGCTACCATAAAAAAAAAAAAGAGAGAAATAATTATGGTGACATATGTACAAATATGCTTGACACAGTTGATGTATGGATTGTTATAAGAGGAATTGCAGTATAAAAGAAATTGCAAAATGGCCTTTTAAGGACATGACCACTGGAAAGGATAAGCCTTTGCCCTCGCTATTATCAAAAAAGAAGACAGAACTGTAAGCGCTCCCAAATAATGATCTTTTAATAAAAAGAAAGAAAGCAGACTTGTGGATGAAGAGCTTATGAAACTATTTTTTAAAAAGACAAAGAACGATGGGGCTGAGCCCCAGTGGGGTAAATGGTTCAAATCCAGTGGTGGCTCTCAGGAGTAGTGCTGGGTAGCTCCCACAACCACAAGAGGACAGTGATGCCCCAAAACAAACAAAACAAAAAAAAAAGACAAAGAACAAAAGAAACCAGACAGTGTATGGCAAGTCTGCTTCAAAAGACCTCTCTAAAGTTTTAAAAAGCAAAGATGTCACTTTGATGATGAACAGATGCCTTTGCCCAAGCCATAGTCTTTTCAATCACCTAGTAAGCATGCTAAAATTAAAAAAAAAAAGACAATGAGAAGCAAAGACAAATTAATACCTTCAAACTGCATTGTTGACAAGGAATATTAACTAGAAGGTGTGGACTGCAGAAGAATGAATGTCATTACTAGAAGAAATCAAAGAGAATGCTCCCTGAAGGGTATGCTGGTGAGACTTCACTTGATCACATCGTCAGAAAAGACCCACCTCTAGAAAAGAAGGCCACTGGCAAGAGAAATCCCTCAAAGAAATGACTGACATGGAGCCACAGCAATGGATTCAAACCTCCCAATGATCATGAAATGACCTGTGACCAGACAACTGTTTCAATTTGTTACACAGAAGGAGCATATGAGTCAGAGCAATTGCAAGAGCAGCCAGCGACAACATAGGTCACAGTTAGATGGTAGATGAAGCTACATTCCAAAAAGACAGAACTGGGCATTTTCCGAAGGCTTCTGGAAAAGGAATTGCAAAATGGTCTTCCAGGGACATGACCACTGGAAAGGATAAGTCTTTGTCATCACTATTATCGAGAAAGAAGACAGCAGTTAGTCTAGCTAGCGTCATGTGTCTGACCCAGGGATCTTGCTGCAAAAAAATTTTAATGGTGTGGGGGGATGATGCACCTTCATTTTATAAATCCATTTCAACATGCAAGAAACACACCAATGATTATATGAAAGGCCTTGCCTCCGTAGTCAGAATAGCCAGGCACATCAATTAAGAACCAAACCAAATTTACTGCCTGGAGGAGTCAATTCTGACTCATGGAGACCCTCTAGGGCAGGATGGAACTGGACCTTTGTGGTCCTGGAACTGTAACTCTTTACAGCAGGAGCCCTCAGACCATGTCCCGCAGGTCGCATGTGGCCTTCCAAGGACATTTATCTATCTGGCTCGCCAGGGGTTTTGGTCTCCACTGCCTGTCCTGCTTAGCAGATGACTCATCCCGGGCCATAGTGAATTTGTTCATAGTTGTTACTGTTTTTTAAAACTATAGTCTGGCCCTCCAATGGTCTGAGGGACAGTGAACTGGGCCCCTGTTTTAAAAGTTTGAGGACCCCTGTCTTACGGGAATAGAAAGCTTCATCTCTCTCCTGAGGAGCTGCCGGTGGCTTAGAAATATTGCCAAAACATAGTCTCCAGTCATCGTGGAGTAAGCACATGGGATCCTGTGCTGCTTTACTGACACAGCAGAAGTGACTTGTTTTGCCCCAAGAAGTTAAACAGCAGTTGAGAAAGAGAAGTCTGGGATACCCTTTGGGAATCCTAGATTTATCATGACCTTCCATCTGAACCTCTGAACTCCTTCAGTCAGGTGATACCCTAAATTCTGAAGCAAGCTTTCACCAAGACCAGAGGGGTCTTGAAAGGGGAAGGGCTAAAAAAAAACAGAGAGAGTTTAAAGAACTGAATCACCGGTATGTGTGATTTTCTCCACATTTCAGTGAGGGGGTTGGTGAAAGTTGGTATGGAGAAGGAGATTGAGGCTTGGTGATTTGGGGGCTCTGGAGGAGACAGGGCTGACTCGGGTGAAGGAGGGGGGCATTCACAGGAGAGGAGGACCTCCCAGGATAGAGGAAAACACTCACTATTTCCCCTCTACTGAGGACAGAGGTGGATCCCCACAGCCAAGTGAGGGAGCAAAGAAGCTTCTTTGAAGGGGTTTGGACCCCAACACTAATGGTCTGCTTCAAGGCACGTGAGGGTGCATTGATTCCTAAACTCTGGAGCCTCACTGTGGCATAAATCAAGCACTGGCTGTAGCACATAATCCCTGCACTGCAATTTTCTTGGTTGGATTTAGTCTGAGAGATCTGGTTCAGGGCGTTCCATCATCAAGCAAACCTTCAAGCATCTCTAATTTGGTTGGGTCCTTAATGATACACAATGGCTCCTATTCTGCCTGCCTCGTGTGTTTATTTAGTCTGACTGGTTTACTGACTGGCACAAACACTGTGCTTTCGTGGGGGCAGATAAACATGGGTCTAGCCAGGAGTCCTAAACAAAATCAAGATACCTTACACTTTCCTCGGGCAATGGCAGGTTGCCTCGCTTGGCCTAGACCTCCAATGATACAGGCTGTCCTTCAAGCAAGGGCACGTAGGTAACCAGAGGCTCAGGAGTCAGATTCCTCAGTCAGGAAACTACAGTGAGAGCTTCCATCCCCCCCTTCCCTTCCCCCATGCCCCTGAGTCCTCTGCAGAGGATGAAATCTCATGCCCAGCTAGAGTAAAATGTCTTTGCTTTCACTCCTAGTCTGTCCTCTTGCCTAGACCAGGAAAAAAAAAAAAACTAAAGAAGAGAGAGAGAAAAGACAAGCCCAGTGCAGTCTCCTGCCTTTCAAAATGAATGAGAGACTGTGACATATTATTTTGATGACTGGAATTCAAAGTTTCGTTTCAATAGGATATACTTAGCCTACACCATTGTAGTTTTGCTTTTCTAGTAAACATTGATGAGGCACGTTGTGTTGAGTTGGAAGCCTGTAATTAATACATGTGCTATCCCAGGTTGGCTGTCTAATTTTCAGAGGAGGAGGAAGGAAGAAACATTAAGCACCTCGTAGTGAGTGCCTCACGGAGGTTTTACCCCCCACTTGTTGCTGTCAAGCTCATGTCAGTCCCTGGAGACCTCCTGAGTGCCCTATGGTTCACTCTTTCAGAAACAGATCTCCAGACCTTTGTTCCATGGAATCGTTGGGTAGATCCCAACTGTCAACCTTGAACTTCAGCCTTGCCATTTGTTGCTGAGGGGTAAACCCTTTGCTGCCCAACATTCATTCTGGTTTGACAGAACAGCCTGGAAGGCGCCTACAGACACTGAGAAGGCAAAACTTGGGTAGAGTCAGGAGAAGACACGCTGCCGGTGTCTGATGTTGATGACACTGCTGCCTAGGATCCTGCCTTCCTTTCCCATTTCAGTCCCTAGCCATTCCAGGGCAAAGACTTTGTGCCCTTACATCGGAGTTTAAATTAAGTCATGGGTGTGAAATGGGCCGTGTGGCAGTTACCTAATCTGGTGTCAATTTGAGGATGAAGAGTGTAGGGGTGGAGTCTAGTCTGTCAATCTGGAGATAGCTAAGGAGACCTCACTGTGAGCATGGCCTTCTCCCGAGAATTCTGGGAACTCTGGCAGTGTTTTCCCTTTGGTGGTGGGAGACTCATGGCTCACTCCACTGGAGACACTCAAGTGACAAGACTGGCTCCCTGCAAGATATCCCTGAGGAGAAGCCACATGGACCTCCCCTGATACGGCCAGAAACCTGGACCTAGAGAAGCCATGTGGAGACTCCTCCCTGCACTGAGGTGCTTTCTCCACCACTGACTTTGCACCCACTGGCCTGTGATCTTCCTGTATTCAGCATCACTGCCTGTGTTTCTGAGTCTGGAGGACTTTATCGATTGCTGTCAGACAAATGGCTAATATCGGACTTAAGACCTTAGAATGAACTGAGTTGGAATGTTTTCGTAATGTACAGCTGCTCTTGTCTATAAACTTCTTTCCTATACACATATGCAGGTCTATGAATTTGTTTCTTTAATCTACCCAGGCTAACACGGGCGGTTAATAGGCACCCCCTCTTCAATCAGAATCCATCTCAGGTGTGGGTGACACACATGCACCTCTGATGCAAAAGCATAAAGAGGCTGCAGTGACCAGGGACACAGATTCCCTTTGCAGACTGGAGCTGATCCTGGGCTGAATTCCATTTGGCCTGCTTGTGCTCCAAGATTTGATTTTATTGAGAGCTGCAATCCAGAAAATGCAATAAGGTATTATAAACATTTAGTGGCGATTGGAAGATGAAGGCAGCATGGTGTATGGTTCCCTGAGAGTAGACAAGGCAGGTTAAAAAGAGGAACGAGTCCCTGGGACCGTGGTTCCCCTGCCCACATCCTGTAGAAGCTCCAGCAAGAGGGTGTAGGTGATAGCAACGCATGGCCAATGTACCACTTCTTCAAGTCTGAAGTCCACACCCACCGCCAGCACGTGGATTCCGACTCAGATCCACCTTTAGGACTGAGAAGGACTGCCCCTGTGGGTTTCTGAGGCTGGAACCCCTTACAGGAACTACTCTGAAATGTCAGGGAAACCCTGCATCATCCACTTGTGAGGTGGAATGACTATTCACATTCTTCTCCTGTTCACTTATCACTTGTGTCTCTCCCTTCCTCCTTAGGGACCCTCCTGCTGTAACAAATTCAAGAACTCAGAGACCAACTTTCTCTTCCTTGATGGCTGGAACTGAAACTCACATTCATCCCCTTTAGGCTAGAGAATTCATAACTACTACTCGACATTGGCTGTTCTATATTTCCTGACTTAGATCTCTGTTTACACACACACACACACACACACACACACCATTCACCCCTCCCTCCTCCCAGAAACTGGTGGCGACCCCCAGGTACAAGAGCACAACATCATCTGGCATATAAAATGTTTATTAAGAGAAGAAATATACCTGTTCACTTCAATCTCTGTCTTAAGGACCCAGCCTTTTGGCACCGAAGAACTATTTTACTTCTGCACCCGGAAGCCCTCAAAGCTAAAAGCTAAAAAGCTTTCAAAGCTAAAAGAGATGAGGGAGGTCATTTTCCTCCAGCCTCTGGGGCAAACAGGCCTGCTGACATCCTGAACTCAGGTGATGAATCTCCAGAACGATAAGACAATAATTTTTTTTGTCGTCCGAAGTCACCCACCTGGTAGTATTTTTGCATGGCAGCCTAGGGAACCCATATGCCAGGTCATAATCAATTGGATTGGCACTTGGCCCAAAGGAGATGCATAGCATGGGGTGGACTGGGACAGAAACAGTGCCTATCTGAGATGTTCTCTGCTAAAAGGAGAACCAGCAATAGCACTCGTAGCTTCTTCATGAGGGCTTTAACACAGGTCACACATGCAGGGACACAGTCCCTCGTAACAGCAGCAGAAACCGAAAGATACTGAGACAAGACGTTAAGTGGAAGCTGAGAGGCAGCAAAACCATGGGGCAAAGCAAAGAGCAGAAAAAACAAAAAGAGGAAGCAGAGAGATCGGCGCTGGGAATGGAGGAGTGACGAGGAGAGGGTCAATGGAGGAGTGACAAGGAGAGGGTCAATGGAGGAGTGACTGGGAGAGGGTCAATGGAAACCTTCTTTGAAACAACAGCTCCCCGAGTTCCACCGACTAGAACACTGAACTCACCCACTGCCACAGAATCCATTAGAACGCACAGTAATTCTATAGCATCATGGCTTTTGTTATTTCCTGAGCGGCTACTGGAGCTTTCCAGATCATGAGGCCTGGCCAGGAGTCTAGACCGAGTTACTTCCCTGTGTCTCCTCACCTCGCTCTGAATCCTGATAAAAAAACTCTGGCTCCTCGATAGGCGGGGCACGTGGCATTTTGAGGGCACTGGGACTGTTCTCTGTCAGACTGTTCTCTGTGGTGATGGCATGATGCATTTGCCAAAGTGGGTAGCCCTACAGCACAGGGCAAATGAACGTGGACTTTAGTTACTAGTAATAACATCAACATTCGTTCATCATTCCTAACCGCAGGATCAAGATGCTAATGGGAGGGCTGAGCCCTGGTGGTGGAGTGGTTGTGTGCGGGAGTGTGGCCCACTGGCTTGGCGGTTCAAATCCAGCAGCGGCAAGACTGGGTAGCTCCCACGGCCACCAGAAGGCAGTGATGCAAAAAAAAATAAGATGCTAGTGGGAAAAGGGTGTACAATGGAGAGAAGGTGCAGGGGTCCTCTGCACTTCCTATTTGTCTAAAAGTTTACAACTACTCTAAACATTAAAATGTCTTCTTCCAAAACAGACCTCATCCTCTGGGCATGTTCTGTGGCCAGTAGCATTTTCACTGGCTGATTTTCAGGAGATCGACACGCCTTTCTTCCTAGTCTGTCTTAGTCTTGAAGCACCTGTTCTGGGTCATAGCAATACACAAACTTCCACTACCATAAGCTTGTTGGTTATAGGCAGCATTGGTCTGGAATCCAACTGAGCATTCCCAAGTGGAAGGGGAGAATTCTACTGTCGCACAACCACTGGCCAGAAGTTGGTACTGAGCTACCGAGCGTAATAACTTCAATTTCTAAATTTCATTTCTTGGTTACTAATTCTTGTCAAAGAGTTTCAATTTGTTATCATCTTCTCCAACTCAAAAATGTCGATGGTGGTACAGAAGCTATCCTTTCTGAGATATATTTTCTATGGGGGCAAAGAATCGATATGTAGATGTCAAGGCGGTGATTGCTTTCAGTCTGTCGTCTCTGCACTTCAGTGGAGGAGTTCGGTAGTTAGCAGTTAGGTAGTTGCTTATAAATAGTTTCCACATCACACGGATGTAGACATAGGTTAGCAAAAAGCAAAAGAGATGTTCTACATCAAAGGTTCCCCACTCCTGCCCCCACTCACCAGCTACCCTGCCTGTCTCCCACTTCTGGGCAAAAGGTACTTGGTTACCTTTTAGTAGGGCGTGATAAGATTTTGGAACACAATCCAGATGCTGCTGAGATGCCTCTTACTGTTCTTTCAGCTAGACAACCCCTTGGCCCATAGTAACTCAGGATCACCCCTGTGGCAGTTACATGCTTATGTTAATGTCATGATTGAGATGTAGGAATGGAGTCTAACCTGTTAATCTGGAGATAGCCATTGAGTAGCCAATGAGGTCTCTGGGTGGGCATGGTTTTCTCCTGATACATATGGAAAATCTCGCGATATTTCCCTCGTGGAGATGAGAAGCTATCTCTCCAATTGTTGGGAGTTGGTCTCAGAGACAACGAACTACGGACAAGACAAGATGGCAGCGTCTGAGGAACGGGAGCCAGAGGAGAATCCACACGGCCTTACCCTGATGAAACCAGACCTCTGAAGCTGGAGAAGTCACGTGGAGACCCCTGCCAGCACTGAGTTGCTTCTACCACCACTGGATGCTGTTAATGGACCCTGAGGCCTGGAATTGAGGAGCCCTGGGGAGATTCCTGCCAGTGCCAAGACTCTGCACCCACTAGCCTGTGACTTTGTGAATCCGAAGGAGACATTATAGACTGGTATCGGGCTTATGGGCTAATATCAGACTTATGACTTTGAAGTGGACTGTGTTGGGATGCTTTCTTAATGTCCTATTCCTCTTGTATATAAACCGTACCCTTATATCCATATGCATGTCTATGAATTTGTGTCTCTAGTCTACCCGGACTCACACACCCCCAGCAGAACTGGGCTCCAGAGAGTTTTCCATGGCTCATTTTTTTACAAGTAGAGTATCAAGCCTTTCTTCTGAGGCACACCTCAGTGGACTCGAACCTCCAATCTTGGGGTAAGCAGTTGCACGAGTTAACTGTTCCCAGAAGAGACTCCTCTTTCAATTTGGATCGTGTTTAAAGCATACTCCAAACTTTGCTACTCTGGGTATCCTTCCAGAAAGTTCTTGCCCTCTCACTTCTTGGTTTATTAGCTTCTGTCTTCAACCTTTGACATCCTCTTTCTCCTTGTTTTTGTTCTTCAACTGAGCCCTACTCTTGATCCTTCTGTGTTGAGATTCCCCTTCCTGCACCTCTCTCACTCCTGCCTCTGGGCTCCTTTTCAGTTTCATGTAGATTACCCAATTCTTATCCATTGCTTCACAAGAAGCATTCAATTTCTTAATGGACTCTTCTGGTATCTTTCAATGCTCAAAAATTAAAGATCTGGCTGAACCCTGGTGCCATAATGTTTGAGTGCGGGACTGCAGCCCACTGACTTGGCGGTTCAAATCCAGCAGCAGCAAGGCTGGGCAGCTCCCACGACCACCAGAGGCCAGTGATGCCAAAAGAAAAAAAGAAACTATTAAAAAAATTAAAGATCTCAAAAATATTTGCAGGCTAACTTTCATTTTGGACCTCGAATAACTAATAACAATGCACTGATTTCTGCATAACTATCGATACTTTTATAAACTTAAATTAGAGTCCTGTATCTAAAATGGTAATAGTGTCCATCCAGTTCTAAAAAATCTCTCCCAAATATATAATGTTAAGTTCCCTGGGGGCTTCAGCCTCTTCCTCTTCGGTTCCAGTTCCAGCTAGTCCTTGATCTCCAGTGAGACCATATTGAGACTAGAAACCCCTCTTTCTCAATGAATTTTACAGGTTTCAAAGCAGTGCTTCTCACACTTTAACATGACTATGAATGACCCGGAGACCTTGGTGCATCTCAGATTCTGCTTCAGCAGGTCTGAGTAAGGCCTGAGAGTTTGCATTTCCAACAATCCCAAGGGATGCTGCTGCTGCAACACTGTCATCGGGAACCCCCGAGCCACTTCGTAATGTGTCCCACATGTTCTTCTGCATTTCATCCCTCCTCAGAGGAGTGTTAGTGAGTTAAGGATTGGGCTACTAACCACAAGGTCAGTAGTTCAAAATCACCAGCTGTTCCCAGGGAGAGAGATAAGGCTTTCTATTCCCAAAGAGCCTTGACTTCAGAAACCCACAGGGACAATTTTACTCTGTCCTATAAGGTTGCAATCAGTTAGAATTGATTTGATGGCAATGAACTCCAGTTCCAATTAGTCGTCAGACTCTCAATAAAGTCCTAGATGGAAATTCAGCCAATAGCTTACACTATTGATGCTGGTTCTTCAACTGGACTTACATCCACTCTCGTGCCCCCTTTTGACACTCATTCTTTCTAGTTCCTGGCTGACCAGTGTTTCCTAGCTAACACAACCTGTCATAGGCTTCAGTTCTGGGTCCTTAGCCACTCTTACACAATGACCTATGTGCAACAGCACTCATTTTCTTTTTCTTTTTTTTGGGGGGGGGGGGCATCACCGCCCTCAGGTGGTGGAAGTCGGAGGCCCAGCCTTTGCTCCTGGGAGCCGAAATTGAACCTCCATCCCAGTGGGCCGCAGTCCCGCGCACAGCCACTGCGCCACCGGGGCTCGGCCCGGCTCTCATTTTCTTTCTACTTTCACTTTCCTAAACTCAGTTTCATTTCTTTTATTGTCTTGTCTCTCTTTTTTTTTGTTGTTTTGGTTTCTTTTCTACCCCAACCTTAACCCTAACCCTTATTGTTTCTTCTGACTAACGCATTTAAAATTCTCACTGTTTGGGGATTTGTCCGTTTTCATAGGGTTAAGAATGCTTGTAAAACACAAGAAAATGAAGCACAAATATTCCATGGAGTAATAATGAAATGATCAAAACACAAATGGGCACAGTCAAGTGAGGTCATTCTTTAGAAGGTGATAGACTCTGGGTGGGGGCTTGTGTCTGCTTTAGTGCTTTAAAAAACAGCCGATGGGACGCTCCCTTAGGTCTCCGCCTGATGGTATCTCCCTGGGGGTGTGGCCTATCTGATATTCATAAAAGAGACCCAGCAAAGAATTCTGTCCTTCCTGCCAACAGGAATCCTGTGTCTCTCACAGCCTCAGCTCTCAGCGGTCTGGCACAGCTTCCAATCTGTTGACTCAGCTCTGCTTCTACTGGCCTGTGGTCTTCACATTTCCGGGTTCATCTTCCTGCTCCATTGGCTGACCACCTCGTGAGTCAGTTAGAACCCTCAGCTTAGCATCTGACCCACAAACTGGAGCCAGAATGTAGCGATGTGGGCCATTGTCTTGATATAAATTCCTTTCTTATACATATCTGAACATCCCTGGTGTTATCACTCTAGAAAGCCCAGCCTAACACAAAAGCTAAGAAGTTTGCTTAATAGAATGGATGTAATAGTGACACAATTCTATGTCAACTTAAAGATATATAAAAGTGTAGGGGTGGTTTTTCAATCAGGTCCCTCCTTGTGGGTGTGGCCTTCTCATAAGGAGAGCCCAGGAAACCTCCCCCCACCCCCATCTCTGGCTTCACCTTCCTGCTTGCTGGTCACCCTGAGAGCTGGTGGAGCCCTGCCTTGATCCCATCAACCTTAGACTCAAACAACGTTGCAAGCACTGGTCTATAAGCTTCCTGCATTCTGCATCACTGCATGTGGCCATATGAATCTGAAGAGGAACTCATGAACTAGTATCAGACTTGGGGACTTGGACTGAGCTGGAATGCTTTCTTGATTTATAATTGCTTCTTTATATAAAGCTCTTTCTTATACATATATGAGGGTCACTGGGTTTCTTTCTCTAGTCAACCAGGCCTAACACAGTGGAAAAAGGAAAGACTCCTTATTTTCTAGTACCTGTGACTTTATGGTGAACTGAGCTAAAAGCAAAGCTGGTGGGTTAAACCCACCACTTGTTCTATAGCAGTGGTTCTCAACCTTCCTAAGGCTGTGACCCTTTAATACAGCTTGTGTTGTGGCGACCCCGTATGTGGGTGTATCTGCATGTGGGTGGACCTGACTGGAGATGGATAAAGGAGCGTTGTCTCAGTTCCTAAGACCATCAGAAATATGGTCTTGGGCGACCATTAAACCCCCAAAGGGGGTCTCCAGCCCCGGGTGGAGAACCTCTGTTCTGTAGGATAAAGATGAAGCTGTCATTCATCAGGTGTGTTAGTCCAGGTAGACTAGAGGAACAAATTTCATAGACACACATATAGATATAAGGAAAAGGTTTATATATAAGAGGACTAGGACATTGAGCCCAGTCCAGTTCAAAGTCATAAGTCCGATAGTAATCCATATGCCTGAAATCAGTCTATAAAGTCTCCTTTCGACTCACAAAGTCACAGGTCAGTGGGTGCTGAATCGCGGTGCTGGTAGGGGTCTCCACATGGCTCCTCACTTCCAGAACTCAGGGTCCATCAACAGCAGAAGCAACTCATCACTGGCAGAGGTCTTCAGGTGGGCGCCCCAGCTTCAGAGGTCTGGCTCCATCAGGGCAAAGCCGTGTGGTCTCTCCTCCGGCTCCTCCAGCTTCTCAGATGCTGTCATCTTGTCTTGTCCGTGATTCATCGTCTCTAAGACTAACTCTCAACAACTGGGGAGATAGCTTCTCATCTTCACGAGGGAAATACCACGAGATTTCTCAGACATATCAGGAGAAAACCATGCCCACCCAGAGGCCTCATTGGTTACTCAATGGCTATCTCCAGATTAACAGGCTAGACTCCAGCCCTACATTTTCAACTATAAAATTAGCATAAGCAGATGACTGCCACAACAGGGCTCCTCAAACTACGGCCCATGGGCCACATGTGGCCCACCGAGAACATTTTCCGGCCCGCCGGGTGTTTTTGCCACTGCTGCTATCCTGCTTAGCCAATTCATTCCGGGCCCAGGATGTTCATACATATATATATGTGTGTGTGTGTGTGTGTGTGTGTGTGTGTGTATGTATGTGTATATATGTATATGTATATATTTTTTAAACTATAGTGCAGCCCTCCAGTGGTCTGGGAGAACAGTGAACTGGCCCCCTTTGTAAAAAGTTTCAGCAGCCCTGCCTAGATTTACCGTCTCTAAAACCATAAGAGCTATTCTACCCTGTCCTGTGGATCGGGATTGACTTGATGGCAGTGCTTTTCGGTAAGTATGGCTTCCAAATCGACTCGATTCTAGCATTGCTGATTTCTCTTTGATCATTTACCACGTGCCACACACAGTTCGGGGTTGAGCGTTGGTGGTGGAAGGAGATGAATAAACAGTTCCTTTTTCTTTTCTTTTTCAGTTTTTTTTCTTATCTGTTAGAAACAATGGAGAAATAAGACCATTGAATCAACCTAACTCCAACAACCAAACCTGTTGTCATTGATTGGATTGGATTCTTACCCCTTGATGAGCCCCGGGTGTCAAAGTAGAAATGTGCGCTACAGCATGTTGCGGCTGTGACCTTTCAGACATCGTTTGCCCGTGCTTTCTGCTAAGACATTTCTGAATGGATTTGAACTACCACTCTTACTGAGAGTAGTCAAGCATTTAACCATTTGTACACCTAGGGACTCTGGAATCAGTATGTTGTTTTTTGTTGGTGCAACTGGGTTGATCCCATGTGGTAGGGTGTACTATACTTTTAACTTCATAGAAACAGTGGTTGGGTTGAACCACTGACCCTTTGGTTAGCCAAATACTTAATCATTGTGCCACCAGGGTTTCTTAGAGTCAGCATGCAGGGTCCAGATGTCACTTTTGTTCTTGATAAGACTGATGAAAGGCACAACTTATCTTTTTTTGTCTGATTGTCTTTATATGAAATCTGGGTTAGACAAATCTATAGAGACAGTAGCTAAATTAATATTTTCTTGGGACTGTAGCAGGAGATGTTGGGGGGCAGGGGGAGGCAATGATGGCTACAAGAGTGAAAAAATTGAGATCACTCTAGAACCCCCCTCCCAGGGGGACGAATAATGGGAAAATGGATGGAGAGTCAACAGAGGATGATGTAAGATATGAAAAAATAATCTACAACTTATCAAGGGTTCTTGAGGGAAGGTGGGTGAGGGAGGGAGAAGAAATGGGGAGCTGTTATCAGGGCTCAAGTGGGAACAGAATGCTTTGAAAGTGATGATGGCAGCATATTTGCAAATGTGCTTGACACACTGGATGAATGTATGGACTGTGATAAGAGATGTAAGAGCCCCCAATAAAAGTAATAAAGAAAAAGAAAAAGACACCGAAGACAAATATTTATTTTAGAAGTTTGTATAGTTGGTCTTCTAAGGTACAATTAGTATGAAATGTAATAAAAATAAATTTAATATCATTAATAATTTTTTAAAGAATGAAAAATTGTTCTAAAATTGATTGGGGTTGATGGAACACACAGCTTTCTAATTCAGTTAAGCCACTGAAAGTTATGGCACGTGAATTATATGTTAACAAATCTGTCTTAAAAGTTCATGGGAGGGCTAAGCCCTGGTGGCGTAGTGGTTGAGTGTGGGACTGTGGCCCACTGCCTTGGCAGTTCAAATCCAGCAGCAGCTCTCCAGGAGCAAGGCTGGGCCTCCTACTCCCACCAGAGGGCAGTGATGCCCTGCCCCCCCCCAAAAAAAAGTTCATGGGAGTTAAAAAAAAAGAATCAGGAACACAAACCAAGAGAACTTTACACACAAATCAGGAAGTTGTTTCATCTACAAAAGCAAACAAATGGCAGGAAGGCAACCACCTGAGAAACCAGGCAACACAAGGAAGGAAATTGAATGTGTTCCTTTCTTCCAATGGGAACAGAATCATAAGTTTAGTTTGAGTAACCTTGGTCTCCCATTTCTGAGACTCTCCAACCTTGGGGCTCTCTCAGTTCCCTGAAACCCACCTCCGTACAGTGAAGGGACCCAAATCTCAGAAGCATTCATACTCAAGCGCACATAACTGACGACAGACAAATGGGCAACCCGAATCAAGTCTGAAACCAAGGAACAAAATTTACATGGAAAGTTAGGAGATTCTGCTTGACACAATAGATGCACGTATGGATTGTGATGTGTTGTACAAGCCCCCAGTTTAAAAAAAAAATTTGTTTTAAAGTTCATGGGAAAATTCTACAACCTTTTCATTTTCTCTGAACCGTCTGAAGGCCTATCCTATTCTTGGGTAAGCAGAACTCCTAGGACTGAACCTTAAGTTTAGCCATGCCCACCTGGTCACAGAAAGCACTGGATCACCCCACCTTCCCCATCTGGCAGCTCCATGAAGAATCTCGGCTGGCAGCCTGTACCCAAGAAGAAGGTCAAGAGAGTGGGACCAAACCTTCATTCCCCAGCTCACTTAAACATGACCTCTGCTCGATCAGGAAAGTCTGGAAGTGTTACACATCTGGGCTGAGCAAGAGTTTCCCCCAATCATCAGTCAGGAATTTTATTTCGTTTCGTCCCTACAACACAACAGTGCATGTGCTGCTGCAACCATTTTTGAATGATCTTCAGTAAAACGATACTTGCATGTGATAACAATGATATCGTTCTATAATTTGAGCATTCTGTTGGGTCACCTTTCTTCGGAATGGGTACACATATAGATCTCTTCCAGATAGTTGGTCAACTAACGCTCTTCAAATTTCCGGGCACAGCTTTGGGAAACACTTCAAATGGCATTCCAGCAATGCCTGGATATATATATATATATATATATATATATATATATATATATAATGCTTTTATTGCAGCTTGGACTTCTGTCTGCAGTGACACTGTTCCTTCTTCATATGTCACCTTCCAAAATAGTGGAACGTCGACTAGTTCTTTTTGATAGAGTGACTGTGCATTCTTTCCATTTTCTTTTGATGCTTCCTGCATCATTCAATATTTCGTCCATAGAATCTTTCTGTACTGTAACTTGATGCTTGAATTTCTTTCTTCACTTCTTTTAGTTTAAGATATGCTGATTTGCTCATCATTTTTGGTTTTCAAACGCTAGGTCTTTGCAATATCCACTATAATGTTTTGTCTCCTTGAGCTGCCCTTTGAAATGTTCTGTTGAGCTCTTGGACCTCATCATCGCTTCCATTTGACTTAGGTACTCTATTATCAAGAGCGAGTTTCAAAGTCTCTTCTGACATCCCTTTGGTCTTTCATTTCTTTCCTATCTTTGTAATGACTTTTTGCTTACTTCGTGAAGGATGTTTTAATGTTCTCCCACAGTTAACCAGGTCTTTTTTGATTAGTGTTTAAGGAATCAAATCTGTTCTTGGGAGGTGTTCAAAATTCAGAAGGGATATTCTCAAAGGTGTGTTTTGGTGGCAGTGGATTTGGTTTTTTAATAGGACGTTTCCGTGGTACTCCCTTAAGGTTTGCACCCAAGGCGAGGCTCCGTAACCTTACTCTGACTTCAGTCCTGGCTGAAAAATAAATTTGTAAACAAATACATAAACAATGCTCTATTAAGTGAACAATTATTAAATAAGTACGTAGTTGAGGGAATGAGTAAGAAGATGGGAAGTCACTGGGTAAGTAAGTTAAAGGGTCCCACAAGGGGATATCTAAGTTTAGAATGAAATATGAAGGAAGAGCCCACCATGAAGTTTGGGGGCATTGTAATGAAAAGGTCTCAAGGTAGAAATGAACCTGGGGTTTGCAGGAAATATACACTAAAAAGGGTAGGCTTGAGGGTCAAGGATAAGGTGGGGGAGTGATACTAGATTCGGAAAGAGTGTCAAGAAGCATTAAAATGTTGGGCGTTTGAGCAGCTGAGGGATTTTCAGCAGTAGAACAACATCTCAGTGATCATCTGAATCTCTCTCCCCAGCTGTTGTGGCAAGAATAACCTTGTACAGGTGTGGGCAGCGTACAATCAGCGAGACATACTAGTGGCTCTGGAGTGAGAACAGAGAAGCTAGAGAAGAGGGGGCGGGCCAACCCCGGAAATATTTTAGGGATAGAGTTGGTAGGAGTAGATAAATACAGAAGATGGAGAAAAGCGAGGAATCAGAAGTGATTTCAGGTGTCTTTGCGAAAGTCCTTCTGTGATGGTGGTGCCCTGTGTGGAGATACAGAAGAGGACGTATGCCCAAGTGTTCAACGTTGGGTACGTTTGGCTTGAAGATGCCTGTTGGGCACTAACTGAGGGGAGGAGGACAGGGCTCCAGATAGGAGGTTTGGGTGGCAGTTGTCTCTCGCTTTAATTTACAACAAGGTGATGGAGAAATAACCTGGGGTGGGGGGCGAGCCGAGTGGTGGGGATATCTGGTCAGGAGGAGCAGCTGTTGACACGGAAAGCTGAGGGTGGGGAGGGAACGAGAAGACAGGAGACAGGAGGCGAGCAGAGAGTGGATAGTCAACTGCATTCAGCACCAGCCTAGACTCCTAAAAAAATCTAGAAAAACACCAGGGTGAAGACGTGAAGGGCCTTGAGAACATAGCCATCTCCGGTGAGTTGACAAAGGCGACCTTCTTTGCTGGGGAGAGGCCCGAAACCTCTGTCACGGAGTAGGTTGCAGAGAACATGAAAATTAAAGATAGCAAGGCAGTCTGTTATTTGGGCCATTTTATTTGACTTCATGACTGCATTTTCATTTCGTTTCAAGAAGAGCCTGCAGGTTTCGAAGGGTGATCTCATGCGCGGTCTACACCAGTAGGATCCGGTGACAGGGACGTTGATGCATAGAGATTCAGCGTGCGCCTCTTCCAACCGTGCAACGCGTCGCTTCCTTCTGGGGAGCGCTCGGTTGGTTTCAGAAGCCTTCCGCGCCCACACGTCCATCTTAAAGGGTAACAGGAACCGGCCTCTTCAGGGTCGCCTCAGGCCAAAGGGGTTTTCTCGCCCGAGCCAGCACAGGGCCCGCCCCTTTTCCGCAACCTGGGCCCCGGCGGCGTCCAGTGCGGCTGCGCGGGCCCGGCCGCGGCGGCGGGGGCGGGGCCGGGGCCGGGAGCGCACGAGCGAGGGCGGGAACGCGGAAGGGGCTGCGGCGCGGGGGCGAGGCCCGGGCCGGGGGCGGGGCCGGCCCGAGTGCAGGGGGCTCGCGGGTGACAGGTGCGCGGGGCGGCTGCGCGGGGCGGGCGAGGGGCGGCGGCGGCGGCGGCGGCGGCGCGAGGCCGGAGGGGAGGAACCGCGGCGGCGATGCTGGAGACCCTGCGCGAGCGGCTGCTGAGCGTGCAGCAGGATTTCACCTCCGGGTGGGTATACGGTGGGCGACGGAAGGGACCCGCGGGGCTGGGGTGTCTCCTCCCCCTCCCCGCGGAACCGGGCCCGGTCCCGCCTCTCCCGGCTCCGCCCCTCCGAGGAAACTAACGAACTTTCCAGCGGGCGTCCGGGGGCCGAAAGTTACTTGTGCCCCGGCAGGCTCGGCGTGGCTCGCGCCCGCAGGCCGGGAGGTGGGGAGCGGAGCGCCCCGGGCTGCAGGGGACCCTTGCCCGGCAGACTCAGCCGAAGGCGCGGTGGAGTCATGTGAGAGGCGAGCGCGCCTCCCCTTTCCGCCCCCCGCGGGCCCAGTGACTCTGCACCCCCTCCCCCTCGCACTCCGCGGGACACCGGCCCGCACGGCCCGGGGGGCTCTCCCCCTCCCCCTGGAGCTGAGCCCTCACCCCCATTCGAGCCGGGGCCGCTGCGCCGCCGGCCGGGGCCGAGCTTTTCTGATCCTGGTCCGCGCTCACGGGGACGGGGGGAGTAGGGGTGTCCGGAGAAACCCTTAGCCAGGCTGGTCGCCTCCTCCCATTTTGCTTTCTCTCCTATCCTTTGCCCTGGGTTTGGTCGGTGAAGAACCCGCGGACCAGCCAAGGGCAGCTGCGGCATTACTCCTCAGACCTAGTGGATCCCAAACTTCGCTGCATAGTAGAAACACCTGGGAACCATGAGCCATCCTGGTGTCCAGGTGGCGTCCTCCTACCCTTTAACTGATGGAGCCCGGGGCACGGGTCCTGTTCAAGAGCCCCAGGTGGTCTCCGCGTGCATCGAAGTTTGGGAATCCCAGGCCTAGATTCTGGCCCGACCTCTCAGCAAGTTCCTGGACCATTCGTTAAATGTCACGGTACAAACGGTGGTAACGTGAACGTACCCCTGGGTGGTGAACAAGATCCATGAGCTCACAATGCGCGCAGGAAGCAGTCTGTAAGTCGCCGCTGTTACTGCGTGTTCAATTCATTTACTTTTTTATTACTGCTTTTGAAAAGGTGTCAGTTTTACGAAGGATCCCACTTCGGCTTCAAAATGCTGGGACAGCTCAAAAACGTGTTCAAATTTCTGGTGGGAAAGTATTAGTGAAAGTTAAAAGTCGCTGGACAAAAGTGGGTCTTTGGTTTCTGTGTGCCACTATGTGGATTCCAGCTCGGCATTTTGATGTGACAGGGTAAAATTGCTAGCTTGATATTTTTACCTGTAGCATACCACCAGGTCCTTTCTCCCTGGGCAGGAGTGGGCAGCCAGGTGCTATCGCTCATTTTTCAATTAGCAGCTGTGGGCTTAATTAACTTGCTCCCTCAAGGCTCAGAAAGGTCTATATACTGTTTACCTTGTGGGTGCTGAGTGCTAGCAGGCCAGCCTGTACATGATTGCTTACCCCGTGTAATGGGTTTCTGATCATTTCAATGTGTGGTAGTGGGGTTAGAGGTGTTTTTGGATATGGGTGCATACTTTCCTTCCACAAATGTAGAAGGAAGAAAATGACTGTTCCAGCACATAGAGGACTGTCCTGCAAAAAAGCTTAGGTAGGGTTCTGGAACAGCCACATGCTGTAGATTAATGTCTGCATATAGGCCTGCTGTCATTACTTCTTGGACTTCCTGAATACCCCTTCTCTTGGCTTTCCTATGCAAGTAAACATAACTTACCTGACCAATTGCCCAGGCCCGAACTACTTCGGGAGATCTGGGAAAACTCTGAAAATGTCAGACTTTGTTAGGGAAGGGGTTGAGAACATAGGGTTAGGACCCATTTGAAATTGACTGCCCAGAAATAGCTTTGTTGCTTTTAGACTGTTGGTCCACGTGACTCTTGCTGGTCGGTCCTGGTTGGGTAGTCTGTGCCCTTAGTCTGCTGTCTGGCAAAGTGAAGCCTGTCCACCCAGTGACCAGCTAGCATAGCCAACATCTGATGTCCTCAGTTTCCCATGTGATTTTTACTAAGAAGCCACCGCCTCGGTCCACTGAGATCACCCCATAGTTCTTGGACTATTTGGTATTCTGAGAAAAGCTGAGACTGAAGATGATTCTCCTGTGCTGCTGCTGAGTGAAAGACAAGAGAGGTTCAGGATGAACGACACGTGGCACCTGTGTCCCCAGACTGGCCAGTGGACCTGGGGCTCCCCTGAACACTTGGTAGCAGTGCCCAGAGCTGCTTCTGAAGTCATTGAAGCACCGGTGTGCAGGGTGTCGGAGAATTGAAAGAAGGCTGCCTGCTCACCAGAGGGCCGTAAGTGTGGCCACGTGACTGTGCACAGACAGCCAGAGCTACGGTTTTTGGTGCTTGCTTTCAGTTCCTGAGCTTAGCTGGATCTGAAATGGAGACAGTGTTTCCAAAAGGGAAATGGAGCTACTTTATCCTTCTCACACTGAGTCCCAGGAGAGTAACGAAGGCGAGGGCTGCTGGAGGATGAACTTTGCATCCATTCACACTTAGCACAATTGTAGTAGTGGCAAGATGGCTGTGGTCTGAGAGGATACTCCAGGTTGTCCCTAAAACTTGTGGCCTTTTAAGATGAATGCTTAAGGCGGCCTGGTGATACCGTGGCTACAAGTTGGGCTGCTAACCGCGACGTCAGCAGTTCGAAACCACCAGCCGCTTAGGGGGAGAAAGATGAGGCTTTCTCCTCCTGTGGAGAGTTAGAGTGTTGGCAGCTCACAGGGTCGCTTCTCCCCTGTGCTAGGGGGTCTCTATGAGTCAGCAGAGGTGGCAGGGAGTTCGGTTTGGGTTTCATTCATGATTAAAATTGAGGAACACCTTGGGAGCGGCTGACTGAACCAAAGGACTGAGGGGATTGGGTCTGGGCCGCACTCCCAGATCTTTCCGGCTCCCCTACGTAAATCCTCACCCAAGTGCTTGGCTAGCTGAGAGGTTGGCCGTTCAAACCCACCTTGAGCGAGGTGGGCCTTGAAAGCCCCGAGCGGCAGTTCCGCTCTGCACACCTGGGGTTGCCCTACATAGTCAGGTGTGCAAAACTCGCCGGGACCTCAGTCATATTTCTGTTCGGCATGGACCCTGCCTCTCACAGCCTGGGTTTCCCCCTCGGTGAGGCTCGGGGTTCCTGTCGTCGACCCAGCTGTTAGTGCCGCTGCAGCTGCTCTGTTGTGCTTCCCCTCGTTGATTCTGACGCAGTCTTCCAAGAGGCAAGACGGCTTGTAAACGGGCTCTTCAAGGATGAGGTGGACCCGAGATGGACAGAGTTTTGGGCAGGGCGTTTCCAGAGGTGGAAACAGTTGTGGGAGATGAGATGGACGTTTAGTCCCTGATCAGACCACAACCAGACTTACAGCGGCCCTCGAGGACAGGGTAAACTGCCCCTGTGACTCTCCAAGACCGTAACATAACGTAACGGGAGTAGAAAGCACTGTCTTTCTCCTTCAGAACAGCTGGGGGTCTCGAACTGCCAGCTTCGCCATTAGCAGCCCACCCCGTCAGCATTGGGCCACCAGGCTTGAGAATAGAGGGTCCAGATTACTTTGCCAAATTCATCAACTGTGTGTTGAGCGTTTACTTTCGCACGTGGTCTAGGTGCTGGAGTTAGAGCAGAGAACGAGCTAGAGGGCATGTCGTGCCCCCCGCTTCTCCTGAGCTCTTTCATGCCTGTTATTTTATACATAGGGCGCCCCTGACTCCTTTTTAAGTTGACTGATTCTTTGGAAGGTTTCGGGGGACAGGAGTAGCGGGAGCCCACCTGTCCTCCTTGAGAATCCATTTGGGGGGTAGTGCGGTGGCAGGAATGGAGATGGGGAAGCTTTGTTCAGAGGCTGCGATGGTGGTACAGTCCTGGGAGAACTTTGACGACTGGGAATCTTTGGGGTATGTCAGCAGTGGGATATGGAAGTGAAGGCCTTGGCAAAAATCAAGCATAGTGGGTGTGGAAGATCTTAGCTAGGTGATGGTTTCCCAGCACACGAGAGCATAAGGACAGCGGCTTGAGCTTGGAGGAGTGAATGAAAAGTGTACGGTGGTCATCCCGTGTCTATCCCGTGGTGCCCCCGGTGCTCCGTAGAGAAGTAGCAAAGTGAGGCACAGTGAAAGGAGAAGGCAGTAAGGTCACTGCCTGGGGTCGAATAAATAGACCTTTGCTGGCTTCCACGGACCACTCTCTCTTTCCCTGCCCTGGAGCGGCCTGCTAAGGAGTCCTGCGCATCGCACCACCTCCACTTGCTAGTTAGCATGCCCTTTCAGTGTTGCCTCCAAAGCTTGGAGACGTCAGTGTGCTGGTGTCACATTAAAAGCAAGCCTCTGCAGCAATCTAAAAATAAGTGATGGGGCCATGTGACGAACTTGAGGTTGAATGCCTGGCACGCCAGCGTGTGCATTAGTCTTGTTGATAAAAAACCTTGCTAGTGGCTCAGGTAAGCCTGCACAGGCGCATGCTCACACTACAGCCCTATATCTTGGCTGGGTGGGACATGTGGTATCAGGATTAGAAACGGGGGTGGGGGAAGCCCCTTGAAAGGACTGGTTGCAGAGCCGGTTTGCACCACATCCCTCGGCACTGCAGCTCCCCCGATCCCAGGCCCAACCTGCCTGTGTGCCTCTGCTGGTGTCTACAACGTCTGGATCACATCACCAGTGGTAGGTATTAAGCAGTGCATGCTTGTATCTGTGAAGGGCTTCAAAGGGTTCATGGAAAATGGGATTAAAGACTCTCTGAAGCCCCCACCCCCGGTGTGTCCATAAGGAGCTCTGGGTGCGGGGAGGTAACCGCGGGGCTGCCAACCACCGTGTCAGTGGATAAGACCACGAGCTCGCCGCTCCTGGAGAGAGAGATGGGGCAGACGGACAGCTCTTGTAAAAGGTTTACAGCCTTGGGAACCCTGTGTGGGATTGCTTTGAGGCGGATCAAATCATAGCAGCGAGTTTGCCCCTTTCAAGGGTTGTGAGTATACTTCCACGAATCGCTTCTCCTCCAAAACTGAAACGTCACTGCCATGGAGCCAGCTCTGGCTCCTGACCACCCCATAGGACAGAGTCGACTTGCCCCTGTGGGTTTCCAAGACTGTCACTCTTTCTAAAATTCAATTTTATTGAGAGATCATTTTATTGGGGGCTCTTGTGGCTCTTGTAGCAATCCACACATCAATTGTATCAAGCATATTTGTGCTTGCTATCATGATTTTCTAAACACATTTACTTTCTGTTGAGCCCTTAGTATCAGGTCCTCTTTTTCCCTCCCTCCCACCCCCCACTCTTGTGACCTCTTGGTACATTATAAATGATTATTTTCATATCTTATACCTACACCGACTGATGTCTCCCGCCATGGTTTCTGTTGATTGCCCCCCTGGGAGTGGGTGTAGTCATGTGTCAATCATTGCAGTTGGTTCCCTCTCCCTCCCCTCTCCTCCCCACCTTCCCCCTACTCTCCTGTATCGCTACTCCCATTCCTATTCCCGGATCCTGTGTGGCGTGAGCTTCTACCAAGACTGTCAGTCTTTACAGGAGTTGAAAGCCTCACTTTTTCTCCCTTGAAGTGGCTGGTGGTTTTGAACTGCTGACCTTGCACTTAGCAACCTAGCATGTAACCCATGATGTAAAGCATGTAACGATGCCCAGTGCAAAGAAGAAACATGATAAACTATTATGGATGCTATTTATGCAGGTTCACTGCGAGTCAGAGTCGATTTGATTTGATGGCAGTGGGTAGGGGTGTGTGTGTGTGTGTGGAGAGAGAGAGGAAGAGGGAGAAGGGGGGGGGTTGGTTGATTGATTTTAATGAATTGGAACACACAGTGGTGGAGGCTGGTAAGTCTGAAATTGGAGAACAGACAGGCAGGTGGGAGTTGGTGCTGCAGTCTTGAAGCAAAATTCCTTCTCTGGTAAACACCAGTTTCCACCCTGGGGGTCTTGGCTCACCCATAGTGTGTACACATGACCCCATTTCAGATAGTAGCCACTCTGCAAAGTACCTTCACAGCCACACCTGGACCAGAGTTTGGCTAAATACATGCGTGCCTAACCACAGGGCCCTGGGGCATGCAAATGGTTATCCTCCTCATGGTTATCCTGTGGGCCCTCCAGGGTCTACCTACATGCCCTCTTCGGGGGAAGTAGCTTTTCCCCAGCCTGCCACCTTTTGGGTTAGCTGCATAGTTGGAGGAGTCGGTGGGGGGGGTGGAGAGGGGGGGGAATGCGACCCTTGAGACAGGTGTACCACTCATTAAGGACAAAGGTCGGAGTACCTCAAAAATGATTTCCTCTCATTCCGTCCAAAGTGCTGAATGCCCAGGGTTTCCACAACAGCAGAGTTTAAGGCAGACACAACTGGCTGTTCTGCTTCACCTGCTGACACCCAACAATCCAACGGGGAACTCAGTCGTGGATGCCCC